>CABHPR010148850.1:30797-48637 GCA_902168415.1 Peromyscus melanophrys | reverse complement strand
AAAAAAAAAAAAAAGAGTTGGAGACTTCAACTCCCCAATGGACAGGTCATCTAGACAGAAACTAAGGAGAAAAATAATGGAACTAACAGACTTTGTGATACACATGGACCTAACAGATATCTACAGAATATTTCATCAAAACACAGTGGTTAAGAAAAAAGGTCAATTAAATGATTCCTAATGATATTCTGCTATTCTCATAGATTGGTGCCTAGCCTAATTGTCATCATAGAGGCTTCACCCAGCAACTGATGGAAATAGATGCAGAGACCCTCAGCCAAACATTAGGCAGAGCTCAGGAAATCCCATAGAAAAGGGGGAAGAAGGATTCTTTATGTCTCTATTCCTTAGGCTGTAGAAAAGGGGATTCAGCATCTAAGGGACCACAGTGTATATTACTGAAGCCACTGATAACTTTCTTGGAGAATCAGTCACAGATGAGTTGAGGTATACATCAAGACTTGTCCCATAGAACAAGGAAAAAACAGACAGATGAGATGTACAGGTGGAAAAGGCTTTGGTTTTTCCTCTTTGAGATGACATTCTCAAGACTGAGAACAAAATGTAAATATATGAAAAGATGACTCCACAGAAGTACCACCTGCAAATACAAGAACTGCAATGCATGTAAGCAAGTTATTAACGAAGGTATCAGAACAAGAAAGCTTTAGGATCTGAGCAATTTCACAGGAGAAGTTTGGGATTTCCAAGTCTGTGCAGAGAGGTGCAGCACCATCAGACTGTGGACTAGGACATTTATAATGCTAAACAAAAGGCAGATGAGGACAAACAGGATGTAACAACAGGGGTTCATGGTGACTGTGTACCATGAGGTTTATAAATGGCCACATAATGGTCATAGGCCATTTCTGGGAGGGGAAAATTCTCCATGCCAGTGAAACTGAGACAAAGCAGAGTTGAGAGATGCATTGTATATAACTGATGGTATTGTTTTGTGCTTGGATGTTCACCAACATCTTTGGGATGGTGTTTATGCTTGAACAGACGTCATTAATAGACAAAATGGATAAAAAGAAATACATGGGGGTGTGAAGATGGGAATCTGAACAGGTTGTCAAGAAGATGATTACGTTTCCCAGGTTTATGACATGATATATGGACAATAATATACTATAGATTAGGGGTTCTAGTTCAGAATCATTTTCAGTCCAAGGAGATGAAATAGCTGTTTGGTTTTCAGTTCCATCTCGCTAGTGAGAGCACTGAAAAGACAGAGTAAAACACAATTAAAATCAATCCAAGTAGCAGTATCACTTGATAATCTGATGGAAACATACATATAGATATCTTAATATGTAATTGGTAGACACCCAAACTTAAAGAACTTAAAGAAAAGAATTTCTACATTTAATCCACTCACCATGCAGTGCTTGGTCAGAATACTTGTAGACCTTAATGTACTCTCAAGACTGCTCTCAAATATGTGTATGAAATAACATATATGTCATGTTTATAGCTGCCTTATTTAAAAACCACAGTTTTTTTTAAGTAATAAACAATTCTTTTCCTTGATGAAGAAAAGGAACAAAGCAATGAAATTTGGGTGATCATGGAAGCAAAGCAAAAGTATAACGTGTCAGTAAAATTACAGAGGGGGATCACCTAGGAAAGAGACACCTGATTTTCAGCATCTTTTTCTTTCTACATTTCACAAAATTCTCTTTCAAGATAAAAATCAAGCAAGATAATTTTCATTAAACCCAAATCTCACTTAAACAATAAGGAATAAAGATCCAATTAATACTGAGAAACTGCTGATATATGAAGAAAGATCATCTCTGAAAACATAGATGTAAGTCATGTGTACTAAATAGATAAGTGTTTTTAAGTGAATCATACAGATTCTATTTCTGGGGGCTAAATAGCAAAGTTCATTATTGCAGTTAGTTACTTCACTATCATTATTATCCAAGTTGTGTATATATTTAAAGATGAATGTTGTAGAATGTAAGTTGTTAGAATGATTAATCTCATGATTAATCATTAATCCAACTTTCAATTTTATTTTAAAAATCTGACATCCAAAAGATATATCAGTTTTCTAATAAATTGCAGTATCTTTTTGAAATTAAAATCAAGCTGTTTCTACACAGTTGCTGATATTAAGATGGTATTCTTAATTTAGATATTGATATCAATGTATTTCTTATATGTAGTAATATAATGCACATATAAAAAATAAAGCTATAAAGTACAAAATTAAGAATATATATTTTAATGTATCATTTTTTTCATGACCCTTAAGTTTTGTTTTATATTTTTCACAGAATATTATAAATTGTATATGCTATCCATTGTGGCTACAAAAGATACCAGTAAGAAAATAGTTCTAAGTGCCAGACGTTGGTGGCACACGCCTTTAATCCCAGCACTCAGGAGGCAGAGGCAGGTGGATCTCTATGAGTTTGAGACCAACCTGGACTACAGAGTGAGTTCCAGGAAAGGCTCAAAGCTACACAGAGAAACTCTGTCTCGAAAACAAAAACAAAACAAAATAGTTCTAGTTAGAATTTTGGCTTATTTTTATAAAATATCACAATACATTTAATATTTTCCCTCAAATACAATTGAAATATTAGTTCATCATGTATAACTGAAGTTCTGACTCAATTACAAAACTAAGAAAGAGATGTGCTATTAGAGTATCGCCATTGAATACATCCATTTTCTCCATTTAGTCAGACCCTGTACATCCTTCTCTAGGGTCCATCCAGGTAAGTCTGCCTGTTCCTCTCCTTCATCACACTCTCTCCATCCAATCAAAACTATCCTACACTCCACATCAAGTACCCCAACCTAATCTGTCCCCCTCACCTGCTTTGTAACTAACTTCCAGGCTTCTGTCAAGAACCAACAGTATTTTTTTCTAAGAATAATCCAAACAGAATGCCCATCCCATCTGAAGTATTCTTAAGATGTGGCAAAACTATACCTTGGACTAGTGACTGTAGATCAACAAGGGACAGTCCAGGTAACCCTTTGCCATCAGGAAACACACTGAGGGGCCTCTCACAGGCCCCCATGTCAAATTCAGTTCAGTCCTTTCCTGTCATCGTGGAGGAAACTCCTTCCTAGAACAATTAAAGAACCTAATGCCTATGGTAAAAAGACATACTGCTCTGGATGATAGATCAGCTTTAGAAAATAAAAAAAATTCAGGAGAAACCATAAATCAAAATTGATAAAGGTTCAATTTGAACAAGAGAGACTTCTTTTTTATTTTATAACTTAATTTAATTTTACATATCAGCCACGGATTCCCTTGTCCTCCCCGCTCCCGCCCCCACCTTCTCCCCAGCCAACCCCCATTCCCATTTCCTACAGGGCAAAGACTCCCCTGGTGATTGAGTTCAACCTGGTAGATTCAGTCCAGGCAGGTCCAGTCCCCTCCTCCCAGGCTGAGCAAAGTGTCCCTGTATAAGCCCCAGGTTCCAAACAGCCAGCTCATGCACTGAGGACAGGTCCTGGTCCCACTGCCTGGATGCCTCCCGAACAGATCAAGCTAATCAACTGTCTCACTTATCCAGAGGGCTTGATCCAGTTGGGGGCTCCTCAGCTATTGGTTCATAGTTCATGTGTTTCTATTCACTTGGCTGTTTGTCCCTGTGCTTTTTCCAATCTTGGTCTCAACAATTCTCTCTCATACAAACCCTCCTCTTTCTCCCCAATTGGACTCCTGAAGCTCCACTTGGGGCCTGGCCATGGATCTCTGCATCCAGTTCCCTCAGTCATTGGATGAAATTTCTAGCATGACAATTAGGGTGTTTGACCATCCTATCACCAGAGTAGGTCAGTTCGGGCTTTCTCTCGACCATTGCCAGTAGTCTATTGTGGAGGTATCTTTGTGGATTTCTGTGGACCTTTCTAGCATCCTGCTTCTTCCTATTCTCATGTGGTCTTCATTTATCATGGTCTCTTATTCCTTGTTCTCCCTCTCTGTTCTTGATCCAGCTGGGATCTCCCGCTCCCCTAAGTTCTCTTTCCCTCGAACCTTGCCCTTCATTACCCCCACTCATGTCCAGGTTGTTCATATAGATCTCATCCATTTCTCTGTCATTGGGTGATCCCTGTGTCTTTCTTAGGGTCCTGTTTTCTAGGTAGCCTCCCTGGAGTTATGAGTAGCAGTCTAGTTATCCTTTGTTTTACATCTAGTATCCTTCTAGGAGTGAGTACATACCATGTTTGTCTTTCTGAGTCTGGGTTACCTCACTCAGGATGATTTTTTCTAGATTCATCCATTTGCCTGCAAACCACATGATGTCATTGTTTTTTTTTTTTTTTTTTTTTTTGCTGAGTAGTATTCCATTGTGTATAAGAGAGATCTCTTAATTAGAAGAGGTGATAGTTCATTAACCATCATGACTATTCAATTTAAATTAACTTATATTACTAGTAAATGCTTTTCATTTGATCAGATATAACTTGCCATAAGGAAACCTCCCCAAAGTAAAAGGTTGGGTCAGAGCTTCGTTTTTGTCTTTTCAGGAGAATGAAGGCATCCAGCTAAGGAATCTGAAGATGACTGGATAAATGAGACATGTGAAGAAAAAGAACAAATTATCCAGAAAAAATGGTCCAAGAAAAAGAGTAAACTGGCTTATATTTTGTCCTATATTTTGATATATAATTGACATATCACATTTTCAACAGCATAAAATTTCATAAACATTCCTAAATGTTTGCTTCTGCTTTTCTCTACAGACATATAATGCAAATGGTCTTTTTGTAGTCCCAGTTCATTTGAAAACTGAAGCTGGCTGAGGAGCTAAGTGTGGTTCTCTCCTTCTCTAAACACAAGCTTACTTGGTAAAGTAAAATCCAAAATCTGTCTCCTGTCAGAAGAACCACCTGATATGGGACAGAACAAAACAAAAATTATATTGTAACATGAATCTTAAAAGGTCTTATTAATTAAAAAAAACAGAGCCAGATATTTGGGTGAAAGCTGATAGATCAGAGAAGCAGAACAAGCCACAGCCATCCTCACCTTGCCAATTCCTCAGCCAATCCTGTTTCCATGAATCTTCAGACTGAAAGGCTCTGAATCCTCACCCTGGAGGGTCTCAGTTGAACTGCTGCTTAGTTCCTGTCTCTTCAAGCCTTATATACTCTTCTCCACCCAGCCAAGTCACTTCCTGGGATTAAAGGCATGTGTGCTTCCCAATGAAAGGCATGAGACCTCAAATGCTGGGAATAAAAGCATGTGCCACCACTGCCTAACTCTGTTCCCAGTGTGGCCTTGAACTCACAGAGATTCAAATGGATCTCTGCCTCCCAAGTGATAAGATTTAGGGTGTGCCACTGTCTGGCCTCTATGTCTACTCCAGTGTTTGGCTCTGTCCTCTGATCCCCAGATAAGTTTATTAGGGTACACAATATATCACCACATTTCCCCTTATTTGTCTAAAATAATAAAAGGTTATAACTAATATAAGAAAAATTATATAAAATAAGTACAATAAGTATACACAACATATACTGGCAATAAATACATTAACAATGTTCAGTCCATTTGCACTTGACAAATTCAGAGAAACTACTCCATTATCTAGCCTATCTTTGTGAATCCAAAAGATTGTATCTAATTCATGTTCTATCCTAACTTGTATTACCAACCAAAACATATATTTTGATATCTTTCAAACTTATATATTTTACACCTCTTTTGTGAGTTTCTTTTCTGAATTTGTTATAAAGGAAAACTGTAACTATCTAATCTTCAATTCCCTCAGAGACCCAAGAAGGAAATAATATTAGCTGAGTAAGCAGGAAGTGCAAACAAGTGACTTCCAAAAAATGTGAGAAATGACAGAAACAGTTGACTGCCTGGACAGTCACTCAAGATTTCTCTGCAACATTGGGACATCCATCTTTGGCCTACAGGCTTACCATATCTGACAGACTCATCTGTGAAGCAGGATTTTCCAAAGGGCTGTCCTACTTTGTCTTGGCAGGGTTTGGCAGTCCTTTCTTTTGTATCCTGCTTGTCCATTTTGGACAGCATACAGTCAGCACTCAAGGCAAGGGCACTTTCTTGCCCAGTGGATAACTTTTTGCCACAAAGAAAATAAACTCCATGTGGAGTTTCTTCAATGCCCATCATCTTTTCTGAAGTAGATTGGTGCTGCCAGGAGCAGACATGTCTCATTGCCATAAAAAAAAGAAAAAAAATCTATGTTATTAGAGCATCTCAAATGCCATATTCTGTTGATCTCTGAAGTGTTTGAAAATAACCTGTCTATATAAAATACATTTCTGCTTGACCTTGAAAACATACCTAATATAACTACAAGTTTGATTGTAATGACTAACTACTAACTTACATTTATTTATTATTCTAAGTAGTTGGTAATAATAACTTTCAAGGACTAGCAATTTTGATTACATTGTTAAATGAGCTGTGTAGGTACAATATCTTGAACAAGATTAGAAATATATATACAGTATTTTCTAATAAAATCAATCTCAAATTGGTATCGATATACATAATTTGTATGCAATATACAAAAATCCAATCCAAAGTAAAATATTTAAAACTAGTAGTTGCTTTTTAAAAATAGATTCAATAACAAATAACATAAAATAGTTGTGAATTTACTAAGTGAAATTTCACAATTGTGATCTTCTTTAAGTAATAGAAAAAATGGATAACCAGAAATTTTTTATTTAAACTATAGTTTTTATTTTTCTGTTTAGAAAAATAATTTGAAAATATCAAAGTGTAATAAGTTATAGTCTAATCCTAAACCATTTAAAATTTATACTGTCTTATGCAGCATAAAAATCTTAATACTAACATATCATCAGCATCAGAAATGTTCAATATTTTAAATAAACCATGCAAGCAATTTTCACATGGAACCTTAGTAATACATTGCTAGGGACCAGCCTCAGAAGTTTCAAGTGTCCAAAGGATGGGATACCTGAAGACGCAGTAACGACTCGGAGACAGTGCTCGTGCAAGCTGACAGGTCACTTCGGGCTTCTGCAGTTGCTAAGTAGCTTCTTTAGCTTCCTTTAGCTTCTGCTTTTGCCTTGGTAACCTCAGTCTTTTATTATTATAAGCAAGGCGAAACAGAAATAAAAGGGGAAATCACCCAATACAAAATGTTTTCATGATTCCAAAGGTTATTCTAAAAAAATCACCAATATATTCTTCATCATCTTTAATTAAACACAGGAACTATCCCAGACTTAATACCAAAACAAGTATTAACTATTTTTATTATTAATGATTATACAATCTTCTGAGCACTTGACCCAGAGGCTAGCAATACACAATTTCACAAAAAAAGTAAAAAATAAGAACAGTGGTCAATGTACCAGACAGTTATTTCCTTCTCACACAGCCTGCTCCAACCTCAAGACCCCTGCAGCCACCTAAGTTCCTCCTCAGCCCTCTGCAAACACCAAGCCCCATGGCTGGTGGGCCACAATGACCTCAGACAAGAAATCTGCCCCTGCAAGTCAGTGACTTTTGTCTTTCTTATTCCAAAAATTCCAAGGAAGACCTGATCGAAATTTCAGAGCTTCTATGAAAGGAAGCTCACCTTTCCTGGCAGCTCTTTTCAATCTAGGAACCCAATAAAACTTATAGCGATCGCTCCATCAACTGTCACATTATCTCTACACTCCTTCAGGAGGAATAAAAAATATTTGAATTAAAGTTGCCATCTCCCTTTCTTGGTAGAGGCCACTATTTTCCTCCTATTCTAGGTTCCCACACTTTTAGTTTGTCATCCCATCTATAGGTTACTCCATCCACAGTCTTCAGCCAATACCCCTTAGGGTCTCAAGTTTTATACAATGCCCTAGGAATATCCTCAGAAACTGAATTATTCATCATGGCCAATTTGAACCCAGTGTATTGATACATATCATACCATATTTTATAGTTGACCCCACATTTGGTACAGTTTATCAAAGCCTGAAAAGCTTCCACAGGCTGCAGGTTCTTTCCCTTGAACTGCATAACTGCCTTAACCCCAGCCTGGGTGATGATCTCTGTATAATTTCCTGTGAAATTTACTTTACTCCTTTCCTGTGTCACAGAAATCACCATTGATCTAGGAACACAGAACATGAAGATCAGATAGAAGAAAAAGACTAGTATTACAAGAAGTATTTACATGGAGGAGGACATGACATGTGCACGTCATAAAGCATGACCTTGGGACATGTAGGCATTTCTGCCTTGGCCCTCTAGAGGCATGCTAAGCAGATCTGGAGGGGAACACACAGAGAGAGGGTTGATGGTCCACAATCTTGGGTCCCATTTTTTCCAATCTCTGCTGGCAGCACATCAGACATCTTATATGCCATCCCCCGCAATAGATGAATAAATGATAAACAAACATATCTGAACCTTACATACAATGGTAAGAATAATATAAATAGGTGAAATTTATTCATTATTGATGAATTTAAGGAGTTTGAAAAAAAGGTAAATTTATTTATTTCATTGTCTAGGCATGTTTCTGTGTAGGAAAAATACAGTATTTTCTTAAACAAGGAGGTATGTATGATTCAAGCATGATTAAGTTCAAGTAAGCAAATAGATCAAATATGTTTGCATTAGTCCAAAATCCAGCTCAATGATTAAAATGCATCCTGGTATTTTGGCATCTTCCATGTTTTATCAGTTTATAAGGAAATGAGTGGAAATATTTATTATCAAAACAAGTAACATGAGAGATGTTCCTCATCTCAATTTTATGATGCTCAAACGCTTAAAATTTGGTATCATGTAAGGTAATCACTTTATGGAGTGTGACATCATTAAATATATGTAGGTCACAAGTAAATCTATTACAGATATTGTGTATATTGAATACCCCTTACCCATGCATAGTATGACCAAACCTGCCTGTGTTGCAACAAGGCTTTAGGTTTCTACCAGAATCCAGCCTTCTTGCAAGGACCAAGCCTACCTGCAAGGATCAGGTCTGCATGCAAGCATCCACAGGTTCCTTCTCCACTGCCTTCAACACCTTTACTCTATACTCAGACTTCACCCATCATCCTCCTGGATCAAGCCTGATCTCATCTACATGACCTCCAGCAGCCTACATTACAAAAGACACCAGAGAAATTCAGAATATTATAAGGTAATATTTTAAAAATCTATAGAATTCTGCCATCTTTCAAAAAAGGTCTTTGTCCAATCTCTCTCAAAGCACTCAAAGAATAGAGACATTGCAGATTTCTATAGATTTTAAAAATATTCCCTTATAATAGTATTCATTTCTCTGGTGTCTTTTGTAATGTAGGTTGCTGTAGGCTATGTAAACGAGACCCCAGTCACAGTAATCAGGTATAATACCCTGTTATCATAAAACCTTCATTTAGTAACTGATGGAAGCAGATACAGAGATCCACAGCCAAGCACTGTGGTGCTGAGCTCCAGGAGGCCAGGCAAAGAGAGGTAAGAGGGATTCTATGAACAAGGGGCATCAAGATCATGGTGGGGAAATCTACCGAGACAACTGAACTAAGCTAGTGGGAACTCATGAACTTTAGATCAACAGCTGTGGAGCCTGCATGGGACTGGACTAGACCCTCTGTATACAGGAGACAGTTGTGTAGCTTGATCTGTTTGAGGGGCCCGTGGCAGTGGGATCAAGATCTATCCCTGGTGCATGAGCTGGCTTTTTGGAGCCCATTACCTATGGTGGGACACCTTGTACAGCCTTGATGCAGGGGGAGGGGCTTGGACCTGACTCAATTGAATGTACCAGGCTTTGCTGACTCTCCATGGAAGGTCTTAACTTTTCAGAAGAGGGAATGGGGGTGGGTTGGAGGGAAAGACTTGGAGGAAGCTGAGGAGGGATGAGAGGGGTGTCTGTAGGTGGTATGTAGAATGAATAAAAAATTTCTTAATAAAGAAAAAAATAGAAATGGAAGTAGCACTCTCAAACTCCTTGTCTGAAACCAGTATTGCTCCAATACCCAAACTAAATTGTGATACAATGAAAAAATCATGAGCTAGTATCCCTGAGGAACATAGACTAAGAAATATTCTATAAACTACTTGCAAGTAGAATATATACATACATTAAAAAAGATTATCCACTGTGAAAACATTGGCTTTTTCCCTAAAATACAGGTATGATTCACCATATGCAAATCAATTAATTTGATAAGCCATGTAAATGGACTTAAAAACAAAGAAACACATGATCATTTCAATATATGCATTAAAAATCTTTGATAAAATCCAATATATCTTCATGTACTAGGGAATATAGTGCCAGAGGCAACATTCACCAATACAATAAAGCTATATATGATTAACCTAGAGCCAACATCATCCTAAATGTAGAAAAGCTTAAAGAGATGTGACTGAAGTCAGGAATGAGACAGGGATGTCCACTCTCCTTTTCAATATAGTTCCTGAAATACTATCTGAAGCAATAAGGAAAGAAATTGAATTTAAAGGGATACAAATAAAGAAAGAAGTCACATTATTCCTTTTGGTAGATAATATGATACTATACATTAGAGACACCAAAAAAATCTACCAGAATACATCTAGAAATGATAAACTAATTCAACAACAGGGCAGAATACAGAATCAATTCACACAAATAATAGATTATCTAAACAACACCAACAAACACATAGAGAAGATTATGGACACATTCCCACTCAAAATAGACCAAAATAAAATATATATCTAGGAATAAACATAACCAAGAAAGTGAAGAACCTTTGTAATGAAAATTTTAAATTTCTGAAAACAAGGTTAAACACTTGAAAGTGAAAAGGCATCCCATGCTCATGGATTATTCAAATTAACATTGTGAAAATGACATTCTACCAAAATCTATTTACAGATTGAATCCAATCCTGTTCCAAATCTCCATCTCATTCTTTACCAAAAGAAAAAATAAACAAAATAGCTTATACTTAAATTTATATGGAACTACACAAATAAAAAGTAAAATACATATAGCACAAAAATCCCCCTAAAAGGAACAATGCTTAGAATGATTATAATTCTAGACCTTAAGATATATTACAGAGCCACAATAATAAGAATATGGTACTGGCACAAAAACAAGCACGTAGTATAATAGAATAAAAAGCACCCCCCCCAAAAAAAGTAAATACATGTAATTTCAGCTACTTAACATTTGACAAGGATACAAAAAACCTCTAGAAAAAGAACGTCTTGAAAAATTGTTCCTGGGAAAACTGGATGTTCACATGCAGAAGAATAAAATTAGACCTGTATCTAACACTATGAACAAAACTAACTCCAAGCAAATCAAAGACCCAAACCTAAAACCTGAAACTTCTAGAAGGAAACAGGCAGTACAATACATGATATATGTATAGGAAAGGGCTGCATGAATAGAGTTCCATTTGTTCAAGAATTAATGTGAACAATGGGACTTCATATATGTACACATATACACATATATCTATCTATATCTATATCTATTTACATATATATGTATATGTATATAAGGATGTAATTACATGCAGGATGTAACTACATGATTCTGCTCTAAAGAAAAAATGAAATCATGAAATTTGCAGGTAAACAGATGGAAATAGAAAATATTTTATTGAGTGAGGTAACCCAGATTCAGATACAAATTCATGTATTCTCTCTTATTGGAGGCTGCTGGCTCCAAATCTTCAGATTTGAGTACATAGTGTGGGCTGGCAGTAGAAACCACAAAGTATAACATCATCATTGCCAACACAGGAGATTTGAGCAGTAATAAGAGAGGGGAATAACAGGTACAAGTGATCTGATCAGGGAAATCTAAGGCAGGACATTTTAGGCAGTGACAGGGAGGCAAATAGAGAAAAAAGTGGGAGGAGAGTAAGGAGAATACCAGTGATCTGGTAGGAGAAGTGAGAGAAGAGAGGTTCTCTAGTTTTGTGGGAGAGAGGTATATACAGAGAAAGGAAGGAGACAATAAGAATATCTGAAAAAGCTCTAATGAATTGTACCATTAATCATTTATCTAAGAAAGAAAGACTGTACATGCAAGTAATTCTGTGCACAAATATACATGCAGAATTTTAATGAACTTTTCAGATCTGGCCTGACAATGCTCCCTTCAAAAGACAAAAACCACCTAACAATAACCTCAGTAATGAATGTGAGAAGCTCTCTTTTGAGTTGTTTGCCAGGGCTGTACAAAAGAATCCTCACATATACAGTTTATTGCTCTTTCACTTGGCCACTTCCAAATGTGGAGGATAAGTCCTTATTGCCGGAGACACTGTGTACTTCAGAAAAAGGGCTCAAAGTCCTCTGAGCTACAACTGGTCAGAATGTCTCTTTTTTGAGGACTATCTCTCATTGTACCCAAGGGCACCATGTAATCTTCTGGGGGAGGTAGGCAACAAACAGTCATATTGTGCTGTGATGCCTATAAACCACATTAATGACCAGCATGATAGGAAAACCACTGTGCAGCAGTGTCATATACATCTTGGCAGTAACCAACATCTTGCTAATTGCATTAAGACCCATTCAGCAAGAGGGAAACCATGCTTGGTACTGGAAACCTAACAAAATGTTATAGATATTGAAGGATGATCTACAAGCACTACTTTACTAAACCAGAGTAATGCCTAATATAAATATTTTTTATGTTCTGTGATAAATGTACTCCTCATCCCTTATCGAAGAAACTACTCTTTGTAACAAAACCCACTACAGATAAGCACAACCAAACAAAATGAAGAATTGTGGAGTCCAGTTCCAATGGCTACATCTACTGCACTTAAGGCCCTAGGAACATTGTGAGATAGGTGGGAGAAAGAGTTTGCTATGATATGAACTGTTCCATCCATAACACCTCACAAACACGACCGTCCTTAAGTAAGGATGGCCTCTGCAACACTATATTCTGGAACAAGAGCTAGCATTATAAACATATAGGGAATTTGACTATGTGTACTGCAGTAAGCAACAAATAGCCAAAAAATAACCAGAAGACGTGGGGACTGGGAAACCATCTCATCTGTTAAAGAGCTTGTGATAGAAGCATGTGGACCTAAATTTTATACCAGCATCAGAGCCCAAGTATATAATTGTAGCTGAAGTTTTCTCCAGTCCTGCCTGGCCCACAGTCAGGACAAATCTCTCTCACCTGCCAGTCGCACAGCCGCTCAGACCCAACCGAGTAAATACACAGAGACTTATATTGCTCACAAACTGCATGGTCATGGCAGGTTTTTTGTTGTCTAGTTCTTCTATTTTAAATTAACCCATTTCTATTAATCTATTCTTTGCCACATGGCTCGTGGCTTACCAGTACCTTACATCCTGCTCCTCATCTTGGCGGCTGGCAGCATCTCCTCCTCTCTGTCTTCCTGCTCCCCTAATTCTCCTCTCTGCTAGTCCCGCCGATACTTCCTGCCTGGCTACTGGCCAATCAGTGTTTATTTATCAATCAATCATAGCAACACTTTCACAGCATAGGGAACATCCCACAGCACGTTTTGTTGTTCCTGGTCAACAGATTTCCATCTTACACACACACACACACACACACACACACACACACACACACACACACACACACACGTGCATATAATCCACACAGGTACATTTACCTCATGAATCACAGAGTACTCTTGCTGCTTTAAATTGAGGCTTTTTAATTTCATGATATCTGGAAAACTGATGTCAATATTCCCCCATAAACTATTTCCTGTATATGTTTGTATTATGCTTACTAAAATACATATCACTGATGTTTAGAGAATGTTATTTTTGCTTCTCGATATTTTCAGTCATTGATCAGTGCTGTCTAACAATGTCAGTCCATGCGTAAAAGAGTATGATTATATAATTACAGCATTACTTATACTTAAGTAACATTCAAATAGTTTCAATAATTTACTTAACAAAAGCTGAAACTTTGTTGAAAATCTACTTCATCATTTATAGTTGAGGTGGCAATATCAGTTTCTGAAATACATGTGTATACATGTCATAAAACATTATTTTGTGCACTAACATCAAACACTTTATAAAGAAAGTGAGAAATAAACTACCAGATGTCACCATATGAAGAGGTTTCCACATACTCAGGATGATTGATCAGATTTCAATCATTATTAAATGGGGAGAGAAATGTTCCTTTTTCCATTTAAAAAATCTTTTATTTAATATCTTTAATATTATCGTATATTTATCAACACAGATTTAACTATGCTTATTTATTCCACATGAGTTAATAATTTTAAGTACAGGCTGTTTAAAATTTCTTTCAAAATGTAATTTTTTTATTTTATTAATGCTATCAACTACATTCAATTTTAAATGAAAGCAATAGAGATGAAATAGAAGATAACAGAAATATATATATATTCATTAATTATTCTATGAATCACTTAAAGCACCAATATTAATATTACTATAAAAATTTCCCAGTTCTACCCCCCAACAAAGGTAACTGATGGTTGGACTGAAACCACGATTCTCTGCATTTATCATTAAAACTGTGAAAATATTCTTGAGTTGTACAGAAATATCCAACTATCCTAGCAGTCATTAATTTGTAAGGAGAGATTCACAGCTGTTTCTTATTCTTTTATTCTTGCTACAGTATACATGCATAAATTCAATTATGATATTTCCATACATGGATAGTATTGTGAGTATTCATTCTCATTTATCCTGTCATATACACCCTGACCACAGCTATTGTCTTCCTTTTCAACTTAACTTTCCCCCTTCACTATTTTCATTTTTGAGAGTATTCCTATGATATAAATGTAATTCTGAATCAAATAACATAATATATCTGTTTTTTCATGTGAATTAACCCTATATACATCTATATATATTTTCTGTATAGGAGTAGATGAAATTATATTTAGTGGTCACAAGCCTAATATAGGTTACCTTAGATATATCTTAGATCTTAGATGTATTCTCATTGTTCATAAGTGTTATATAGTGTCTCATCACAGAAAATTTTATTCACAGTGAGGAAAATTACAATGCAAGCTATTAATTTCATAATCAGTATTAACTTACTCTTATTATAATGAAAGATCTATTGTAAAGAATAAGTTAGATAAATGGATGATACACTTCAATTTGCATGTGTCATGTTTATATGAAATACCTGGAGCCTCTATACTGAATGTGTCCTACCAAGACCTGACTTCACATAGGAATCAAAGAAGCCCTAATCCCTGAAACTATGAATTAAAAAATTCTCAAGTAGTAATAATGAGTAAAAGGCTTTATATCAATATGCTAGATAATATTGATTTCTCTTTGAGAAATAATAGGAGCTTTAGTAACAAAGACATTTATCCCAATATAATTTGAAGCCACTCAAAACATGACTTTGTAAAATAATAAGCCAATCAGTGTGGGTGGTATCATAGCTTCATAAAGACTATTTTCCTGGGAAATTTTCAGTCATTATTTATACAGTATGAAATTTTTGTTAGTGTGAATCATAGTCTTCCTACAGGTTTCAACCAAAGTGTAATTAAGTATGGGTTCTGGCTGTATCCAGTTTTTACATGTAAACTTGATTTTGTATAGGCTTTATACTTAACCAGATGCTATTAAGTTTTACTTTTAAGAAACATGTCAATAAAATTTTATTAACAATAACAAACACACCTTATTTACCTCTGCCTCAGGGAAGTCACAGAAATTAAATGTATAATAAATAAAATTATTTGTTGAACATCACATACCTGGAAAATAAAAACCACTGTCACATTTAAGAACCACATAGAAATATGCTTAAACAACTCATGGTACGGTCATTTTTAAAGAAAGTGATGATGAAGGAGTTAGTTATTCTGGCTTACCAGTGTTTCTCTCATTCTGTTTCTGTAAACTCAACTTATGGAGATGATAAGACGACAGAAAAGATGAGGTGTCTCATGGCTTGTTTCATTTCTCTGTTCCTCAAACTGTATATAAAAGGGTTCAGTATTTGAGGAACCACAATATACATCATAGAAAAGACTACATTCTTAACAGAAGAGTCAGAGACGGCAGAACTCATATACACTGCAAAAGCTGTCCCATAGAATAAGCACACTACTGAGAGATGAGAACCACAGGTGGAAAAGGCTTTATTCCGCCCCTGGACTGATGAAATCTTAAGAATGGAAGACAAAATTTGAATATAAGAGAAAATAATTCCAGCAAGAGGAACACCAGCGAATACACTAGTAACTGTATATATGAGGAGGGTGTTGATGAAAGTATCAGAGCAGGCAAGTTTGATGACTTGAACAAGTTCACAGAAGAAATGGAAGATATTATGGTCTGTGCAGAAAGACAGATTTAGCAACATCAGACTATGCAGTAGTGCATTCATGGTACTTATCAACAGTGAGAGAAGAACCAGCAACACACAGAGCACAGGGTTCATGATAACTGTATACCTCAGGGGATGGCTTATGGCCAAGTAGCGGTCATAGGCCATCACAGCAAGGACACAACTTTCTAAGCCACCAAAAATCAAGACAAAACACACCTGGGACAGGCAGCCCGTGTAGCTGATACTCTGATCCTGTGCTTGAATGTTCACTAGCATCTTTGGGATTATCGTTGTGCTTATACAGATGTCAGTAAAGGACAGATTGGCAATGAAGAAGTACATGGGAGTATGGAGGTGGTAGTCAGAGCTTACAGCCAGGATAATGAGAATGTTTCCAAAGATAGTAACAAGATACATAGACAGGAACAAAGTGAAAATAAATGACTCAACATCTTGAGCATATGTCAGTCCAATGAGAAAGAATTCAGAAATACCTGATTGGTTTGAAAGTTTCATATTGATGCTGAATATTACACAAAAGAAGAGGTGAAAATGATGTGAATCTTGTTGGGCAATGATACTTTTTCATTAGCATGTTGTGGATATGATAATGGCTGAAACATTTTGTATGAAGTCTTCATAAATTCTTTGGGATGACCTAGTCAATATATCTTCCATAAGTAATGTCACTGAATTTGATATATTTGAATCTTGTGAACTAGTGCTTTAATATTTTTAAGCTGCATTATTTAATGAATAAAAAATTCTTAATAAAAAATGAATAAGAGAATTTAAAAAAATAAAGTGTAAACTGCATTAGTAGTTCAGTTTTTAATACACTTATACTCCATTCCTCTTGTCCATTGTTCCTAAACATCGATTCTCTTCAACGAATACTGAAACATTTGTAAATATAGTGGCAAATGATATTATTACAAAGAATAAGGCAAGCCATTTCCTTGAGAAGTCATCCATACCTAAAAAAAAGATACCAGAAAGAGCAATGTAAACCTGTATCTCTAAAACAATGGGAACTAATGTTGGTATGCCTCAGAATTTTCTGAACTACTCATCAAATTACAGAAGAGTAAGTTCATACTATCAGTTCTGTTGACACATGTTGATTTCATAAACATAAATTACTCAGAAAGAAAAAAGATAAGAAGTCTAATCCCCTGCATTCTGCTTTAAATCTATAACCAGTCTTAACTCCTGCCTCCAGATATGACTCAATTAATATTCCAATTTCTGTGGCTATGATAAAATACCATGACCAAAGCAATTTGGAGAAGAAAATATGTACTTTGAGCTTGAGGTTTCAGAATAGTAAGCATCCATCATAGTAAGGGATAGAGAGAAAGCATGACAGTAAACATCAGGCATGGTGGCAGGAACATTGAGCTGATAGATCAGATCTTTAATCACAAGCCTGAGGTATAAAGAACTAACTGGAAATAGAAAGAGGCTATTTCTCCAGATATGACCTAAAGTCACGTGTGTGTGTGTGTGTGTGTGTGTGTGTGTGTGTGTGTGTGTGTGTGTGTG
>CABHPR010148850.1:10792-30787 GCA_902168415.1 Peromyscus melanophrys | reverse complement strand
GTGTGTGTGTGTGTGTGTGTGTGTGTGTGTGTGTGTGTGTGTGTGTGAGAGAGAGAGAGAGAGAGAGAGAGAGAGTCACCTTTTATTAATTTTAAGTAATATATTCTCCAACAATACCACAATACAATACTATTCTACATTCCCTAAATTTTGATGACCACTAACAATAAAATCCATGTATAATAGCAGCTATCACATCAAGTACCGTATGTCTTTAGGATAAGAAGAAGAAAATAAGTGTAAAGGAGACTAATGAGCTAATGAGTCAATGCTTGGTATTTTATTGCTTTATTTAATAATACATGACATAGAGAAAAGTGTCAACATTGGCTATTTGTGGAAATAAATAAGTTGTCATTTTTGTCTGTTACTAGAAGTTTTAACTTGTTTCCTCTCAGCACCATTGTCTTTCTAATTTCTGTTGGATTAACTCACACTGTTCAAGACAGAAGAATTTATGGCAGAATTTTATAAGGAATTCTCAAGGGATGAGAATGGAAAATAATGAGAAAATTTCATGCCAATCTAGTTTTTAGTAGGTTTCATACTATTTTATTTTAATTGTTTCTGGAACAGAGAACTTTTCAATGCCTTTTTGTCCAGGTAAATGGCAAGTTCATTTGGACTTACTTCTAAAGGAGGGGAGTATTTGTGTGTATTTTTCAGCAAAAAGCCTCTATCAAGACAAAAATCTAATTACCATTCAGGGCCAGAAATATAACCTTGAAACCCTTCTTTTACTCATAAACTTGAGTCCTACAGTTTTTATTTCTGGTTTTCTTGGTGATTCATTATGATGCATCACTCTATTCTAGTCACCTCGAAGCCTGCTAAGTCTCAGGAAGCACCTAACATATTGCCATTGTTATTGTTAGCAACACTTTCTGTAATGCTTCTGTTCAAAGTGATTGGTAATTGTAAGAGTGAAATAGGAAGACTGAAGCAGAAGAGTGAAACTTTCTGAACATCTACATTTCCCACTGGCTATTCAAAGTATCTCTACATGATGGTCTAAACAATTCGTGAAAACTTGTATTCAAGAAACAGAAAGAACAAGAGAAGTTACTCATGACAATGGGTTGATGTTCTATTTATAATTCATATGGTGAAAAACTAAGCCTTCTAATCCTCAATGTCTGGCTATATTTCAGAACACTTTCTGGGGAAAGAAATTAAGTTGGAATGTGGTCTTATGGGCAGTGTTAGCATAGTTGGACACGTTTCTTTGGAATCAGACAAAAATAGGATATAAACTAACTCCTCCACATACAGAATATTGCATTAAAAAATATGCCTCTAAATATAAGAACAAATACACTATGATGATATTTGATCTTGTAACGTCTGCATTCAGAAGAGCGAAAAAAGAGATATTCAGTTCTTCAGCAATGTAGATTGTAGAAATATCATTCTGGAAGTCCTAGAAAACTAATTAACATATCAAAACCATGTTTAATTCTACCACAAATACTTAAGAAACTATGAGAATAATTTAAAAGAATTGTAAAGATTGAAGAAAGTTAGATTTCTGATCAGAAGATATATGTCCTGTCCTAGTGTGTATTATTAGGCCTATAATAATGAAAGCTAGGTGCATGTCAGCACAAATATATTTGAGAATGTTTCAAGATACTGACAGCTGATCAGAGAATAAAGAGGGCCTAACTTGCAATTTTACATATGTCTTTTCTTCAGTGTTTCCCAAAATGTAATTATAAGAAAACACCTACTATCATTTCTAAATGTTTCACTGAAGAACAGTGAGGTCCCTGGCTATGATCACTAACACTAAAGTCCAGAATCACACTTGGTTGCTACTCACAATTTGTTCTTAAAACAAGTAGACATATGAATTGATTCCACAGCTTCCTTAGAAACAGAGACAACTTTGACATTAAGCTCCAATCTGATATTTAGCAACCAAAGTCCATTAATTATGTGGTCACAGGCTGACTCTGATAATGTATATATCTCATGGGATCAATACCCAAAGATTCCCATTAGACTCAGGTTTCTGCTATTACTCTAACCTCAAGAGAGCAAGTATACATTGACTGTACACTCAAAAATGAGAATATAGCATCACTGATTATCATATCCCAAGGGTAAGAATACTATATTCAGTTTTATTTGTTATACCTGCATATTTTCAATATTAATATTTGGTAAGATATTTTTATTACAGTTTACTAACAATCATTTGTGATTTTTAAATTTTAGAAAGAAAGGTCTACATGTTTGTTGAGTTTCAAAATAAAGACAAGATCATAACTACCTGTTTTAAAAATCCATTATCTTATTTATTTATTTATTTGTTTATTTATTTATTTATTTTGGTTTTTCGAGACATGGTTTCTCTGTGTAGCTTTGCGCCTTTCCTAGAGCTCACTTGGTAGCCCAGGCTGGCCTCGAACTCACAGAGATCCACCTGCCTCTGCCTCCCGAGTGCTGGGATTAAAGGCGTGCACCACCAACGCCCGGCCCATTACCTAATTTTTAATAGTCTCTAAAAAGTTTAATTACTTTTTCTTAAAAGCAATAATATTTTGATATTGTAGATCATCATATTTAATTGAAGAACCAAATTTTTTAATAAAAGTTCAAAGCAGTAGAATGAAGACAGGTATAAATCATGAAATTTGGTTAAAATTCATCTATCCTTTCACAGGTAGAGATGATATTCCATACTGGAATTCACTTTGAAATATTTAGTATTAATGAACTTCAGTATTTATATGTTTTTACCAACATAGAATGTGTTTTTATGAATATATCAACAATTATCTCTTCAATTATTTTAAAGCATAAAATGCATTATTATGAATTATAAAAGGAAGGCATAAAGTTAATACTGAGAAGTCATGGTAGGCCATAAGAAACAGAAGAAGGTTTAGAGTCATATATGATTAAGATAAATTATGTGTTGTTCGTTGTATTTTCTCTTTTGCAGGGCCCCACCCAGCTCCCAAATAAATCATTTGCAGAGACTTATTCTTAATTATACATGCCCAGCCTTAGCTTGGCTTGTTTCTTGCCATCTTTTCTTATCATAAATTATCCCATCTATCTTTTGCCTCTGGGTTTTTCCTTGTCTGTTCCTGTATAACTTTCTTTGTTTCTTACTCCGTGGCTTTCTGTGTAGCTGGGCATCTGGCCCAGAGGTCTTCCTCTTTCTCTGGCTACTTCTCTCCTAAATTTCTCCATCTGTTCATTCTTGCTGCCTCTCAGTCCTGTCTATCCTTTCTCCTGCCTCATCATTGGCCATTCAACTCTTTATTGTCAGATGTTTTAGACAGGCACAGTAACACAGATACGCAGAGTTAAATAAATGCAACATAAACAAAAGTAACACACCTTAAAATAATATTCCCCAACAATTATGTACATGTATAAAATTTTGAAATAAAAAATCCAAATAAAAAGATTATACATCATAACCAAGTGAGATTTATCCTAGAGTTTAAGGTTTATTTAACATGTACAAATCAACAAATGTAATATACCATATAAATAAGGAAAAATCCTATGAACATTCCAGTTGATATGGAAAAAGTATTTTATAAAGTTAAACATTCTTCATGATAAAATCTTTAAAGAAATTAGAAATAGAACATTCCTCAAAATAACAAAGATATGAACAACAGAACTGCAGCCCACAATGTAATAACTGAATTTCCTCTAAAATAAATAATGAAACATAAATACCTAGTCTTGCATCCTTTATTCAGTGTAGTGGTTAAAGTCTCAATTTCCTTCATCTTCTCTATTTGTTTTTGTTTTGTAGTGGTGGTGGTTGTGGTAGTGATGGTGGTGGTGGTATAAACAATGGTGCTTCTTCTTCTTTGCTTATTTTTCATACCCTTTAGATTTTTTAGTTCTTTAGAATCAAGATTTTCATGCATTGAACAGTCCTTCTCTACCTCATAAAGCTCATGTATAATCATGAGCCTCAATAAATCCACAAAATCTCTATGTAAGTCCAAACCAACCATATCAACCTTCTAACTCTTCTGAGAACCTAACCTTATCTGGACCAATAAACTGTGCATCAAACACTACTACTTTTTTCATAACCTATCTTTCATCTGTTGTTCTCCAATTATTCATACTCATATGGACTTTAATCTGTAATAATCAAGTGTCTGTGATGGCTCATGTGTGCTACTACAAGATGATGCCTCTATCTTACTTCAAGTTATATAGCTTTTCTCTCAAGGAGGGATAAAATAGTTTTACTACACATCTCACTTTCTATAGTTCTAACACTGATTCTATCCTCATACATCATCATAGCCACATAAGCCAGAATGTTAGCAATATCTTTATTTCTTAAAAAATATGTTTTTTTTACAAATTTAATCAGTCCAAGTGCAGAACATTCTAAAATTATCATGGTTTTGTGTTGAAATATTAAGATGACATATGAATTCAATTTCTTTGTATAGATGTTTTGACACAAATAAGATATGAAGACAAAAATGAAAGAAAATTAAGTAATTACATCCTGAATACTAACTTCTACTACTTCTATACATCTATATCCTCCTTCAGAGAAACTAGCAATTCCATATTTGTTACTTTTCCATCAACATCAGGAAGGAAATAGAATGAGCCTAGATATCTATAAGCTTGATAATGTGTAATAAACATGTGAGACAAACACACACATGCATATAATTTAATTTTAGTCAGCGCTTAAAAAATTAAATTATGAAATTTGGAGGAGATGAAACTGGAAATATAATAA
Organism: Peromyscus melanophrys; assembly: GCA_902168415.1. Taxonomy (NCBI): domain Eukaryota; kingdom Metazoa; phylum Chordata; class Mammalia; order Rodentia; family Cricetidae; genus Peromyscus; species Peromyscus melanophrys. The sequence goes on along the minus strand of CABHPR010148850.1, from coordinate 26,040 downwards.
GGGAAGTGACTCAGTTACAAAAATATAAACATCACATGATCTGTCTCATATGGAGATCCTAGCAAATGATGTTTGTGTTATCTAAATAAGGAATTCTGAAAGTGAATATAGTCTATGAAACTAAATAGGAAATCATGAAACAAAAATAGAGTATGTGTTGAGAAAGAGATTGTGAAGAGCAATGGGTCACATATAATATATACATAATGCATCCTGGGATAATAAAAGGGAAGTGAAGGAATTTAAGGAAGGAAAACAACAAAAACAATTGTTTGAAAATGTTCATAATAAAGCCTGATTCATTGTGCAATAATAAACACAATAAAACCTAAAAGCAAAACAAAAAAATTAAAAGAAAAATGTGGATAAAGACTGAGTGGGAGACAAAGATCCTCTTGCCTGCCTGGGGCTCTCCACCCTGGGCTGAAGGGAAGAAACATGGGACTGCCAGGCACCCTGCAGCACTTGGCAGTCAGGCTATATTGTGGTAATCAAATATATCGTGGGGTATGGAAGAGAGAGATATTCGAGATAGTTCATGTCCTGTGTAGAGAGGCAAACTCGAAGAACTGAAAGCAATGAGGAGTGGGCTGAGGTGTGTGGCCTGCTTGCCATTCACAGCTGTGTCTAAGTTTGGGCTGCAGCCAAGGCCTATTTCTGTGCCCATGGCTCTGTGGCAGCCAGGGTCTGTTATGATATTAGTGGCTCTTGTGAGGATCTGTTTTGATGTTAGTGGTTCTTGTTATCAATGATGGCTGAGGGGATAGGGCTGCACAGAGTTGGCTTTGCCTCTTAATGGCTGCAACACTAAGGAGAGCTGGCCCTGCCCTTTACTGGCCATAGCACCTTGCCTGGGCAGCACGACAGAGCTGACCCTGTTGGTGGGAGCACCAGTGAGTATGCTGGCTGTGTCGGTGTGAGAGGGGCAGCCATCTGCCCTCATCTGCCATGTGGGGGCACGGGTAAGGGAAAGAGCTCTTCCCATCTTGCATCTCATCACTTGCAGCTGGCAGGAGAGTTAACCTAGATCCTCACCAAATGCAGCACTAGGGAGAGTGTGCCCTGTCCTTCACCTGGGCAGCATAGTGGTTGATTGGGGGATGAGTGAGCCAGCCCCAATAATGTAAGCATTGAAGATCTGGCCCTGTTCCTCATCTACCATATAGTAGAAGGTGGGAGGTGGGAGATGCACTTCACTCCAACACTCACCACCTCTGGCAGGTGGGAGAACTGACCCTGAGTTATGAGTTTCAATGAACTGGCCCAGCACATCACCAGCTGCAACACTCTGGAGATCAGGTCACAGGTGAGCAAGCCTGAGAACATGAGGGTGAGAGATCTAGTCCTGTCCCATATCTGCCATGATGGTGTTATGGACAAGGGAGAAAAGTCCCCACCACTACCCCTCATCACCTGTGGCAAGTGGGAGAGCTGCCCTAAGGACACAAGACCATCAGTTGTCTACATCATGTCACTTAAAGACACCACATTTGTCACAAAATTACTAGAAAGAGTTCTTCACAGCATTCCATGAACTCTTGATCCCAGAAATGATATGCATTTATAAAGTTTCTACAATGAGTACCCAAAGTCAGAGTATATCACAATGAATATTTTTTTCTTTTGTTCATGACACATGAGAGAAGTTTAATTTATGAAATACAGAATTTCAAATATTTCAAAATTATTTTGAAATAATGAAATAATTCATTATTTATTTAAATAAACAGTTTGGTGTATTAGAAAAGTAACAGAAGAGAATACAATTTTCCAGAGATGGGCAGACGTATAAGAGAAGTACAGAATGGGTAAGAGTCCTCTAAAAGACTACCTTCTGGATGACATGATTATCACGTGCATGAACACACACCAGCTACAGTTATCTACACAAGATCAAGTCAAAAATACTCAGGCCTATATGAGACAGATGTTTTCTGGACCTGATGCCCATTAAGGAACCATTGACAGCTGATAGTTTCTAAGGTGGGAGAACAATTCTTCTGTGAGGGTATGGTCACCAGTAGCTTTACCATCATCCAGTTGATGGTCCCACAGCTGTGAATGCACAGGCAGCACTAATTGAACTTAGTAGGTTATTACTCAGCGTGAATGAGGAAATGGATTATGACGTTTCATCCCTAGTTAAGGAACTATTCACATTCAATGCCCACTTCAGAAGCGACAATCAATTTTCTTTGGGTATGCGTTCTCTAAGAGACCACTCATGTTGTAGTTGATGAACTCATGAACATACAGGTAGCTCTAAGTGAACTCAGTCCATTTAAAAAACACAGAACATATGAAGTTGGGAGGGGAAAGTAGTAAGAAATGGGAGAATGAGAGTGGAGGGAAGGGAAAGATTTGATCAAAACACGTTATATGCATATACGAAATTCTAAAAACTATAGACCTAAAATTTGGATGAGTTATACTTAAGAGGAAATAGGGGTATAGAGGGTCAAATTGGGTGTAGATATGATCATATTTTGTAGGAGGCATGGAGGTCTTTGTGCTCATAGATAAGCACTAGGTAACCTCAAATGTTAAACACACAGGGTTGTTCCTTCAAGTGAAGAAATGTATAACCTGTTATTCTCCCAGAAAGCTGGGAGTGGACATGTTTAATAGCCTGATGACCTTGACGCTATCTGTGAGGCATGAAACCACACTGGACCCTTCTCCAGATCCTTATTGTAAAACAATTGTCCATAGTCAATCTACAGAACTTGTGTGTATGGAGGGATCACAGGTACTTTACAAGAGTCTCAATATAGTCACATCTGATCTTTATTTATCTTATTTTTTTCATCATGGAGATTCATGTATGCTTTATTGTGTACAACACTGAGTAAATTATGACTAGAAAAATTTTAATAAAATTGTACTATGCTTAAATATACCTAAAAAAATACTCAGGGTCAGACTAACAATGTTTGAACCAAAACTGTCTACTGATTTGTGTTGAACTGAACTGTCTTCTTGCTTCCCATGGATTGTTACTCTCCTGGCTATGGAAGTTGCAGAGACCCTCACAGTGTTTTATTGTATACAAGTATGAAATTCTTAAAAGTAAAAAAAAAAAATTTGAATTAAACATTTTTTCCATTTGTATCCACAAGGAAAGTTGAATGTACACGGCCATAACCATGGTAAAATTATGCTGATTTTAAGATAAGAATACAATATTCTTGAATTCCTCATTTTCCTTGTTCATGTACTGCTGTGTTTCATCTTTGAATACAGATCAACAAACAATTACCAGAACTGGATCCCCAACCAAGGACAGGCTTCATTGTAACCAGCAATAAAAAGAAGTTTATGTTTTGAAATTCCTTATGAAATATCACAGATTAGAGTAAAACAGATCCATATTTGAAGTATAGGTTTAGATATGCTTATGTGTTGTATTACTTAGTAAATCTTTTTGGGTCCTGTTAAGTATGGACACCATGGGTTCCCAATAAAACATATTTCTGGATATTGGGACTGGATACTTAGAAATGGGTATGGGATGCCAGGCAGTGGTGGTGCATGCTTCCAATCCCAGCACTCAGGAGGCAGAAGCAGGTGGATCTCTGTGAGTTCAAGGCCAGCCTGGTCTACAGAGCGACCTCCAGGACAAGTACCAAAACTACAAGGAGAAACCCTGTCTCGAAAAACCAAAAAAAAAAAAAGAAAGAAAAATAAATGGATATGGGATGAGGGTGATAGAGTGGCTTCACAAGTTTGAGGAAAGCATGGGGTTCCACCAGGATACACTTAGTCAGTCACCCCAGAATGGGGACAGAGAGTAAGGAGAGGTCACAGCAGAATTTCTTCTACAGAGCTGGGATGAGACTGAGGGATTGGACTTGGGGAAATGGAGAGAGAGGTGAAGATCTGCTCTAAGCTTACGTGATTCCCTGACCAGTGTAGCCTGTGGGTTCTCAGGAAGGACCTGCTTGAGTTGTTGACTTGGACAAAACAAAGAGTTGGGGAAAGGAAGTTTAGAGGGAAGATCTATGTGATACCTCGGAGATGTGGTCAGGAGGAAATAGAGACGGCAGCAGATGTTCTGCAGCAGAGCTGGAGATGAGACAGGGGGATTAATTGACATACTGCTATATGGCCCTTGTATAACATACTAGCTTATTATTTTATAATTTAGGAATATTGAATGTTACAGCATTGATTTTTATGCTGAGTAATCACTGATAAATCAGATATTAGGAATAAAGTGAACATTTTCATTTGATTGTTCATCAAACTTCAGTAATTGTTGAATGTAATATAGATGGTTCAAATTAATTTTCCATAACTTCTGTGTATTATTAGACTATATTATACCTTCTAATTTGTGTATTCAATGTTTTTTAATTTACTTTAGTAACACATACATCTAAAGATATATTTCAATTATTTCATTCACAGTTTGAGATTATAATTACTTTTCTTCCCCTTCCTCCCTCCAAACATACAATTATATATGATTATCACAATTTTTCATGTTGCTCTTTAGGACAGAGTTAAAAACTGTTCTTTAATGATAGGACCAAGATATGCTGAAGTATGCAAGATGCTTTATATGACTATGATAAAAACATATCAGAGGATGTAAAAATAGGGCTTCCACTTGTTCTCTTTTTGTGTGCTAATCAGCAAAGAAAATTTCCTCCTTACAGATGTTATCTCTGTAAGGATCTGTGCTGTCCTGTAGCCACCTGAGAAACAAATGGGCTCCTCTTAATTAGGACATCACAAACCAAAGTCCCATGGGCCACCAACACAGCATATAATCAACCTGTGATCATCATTGAACTATCTTTCCCATTTAAGTAGACACTACACCAATATTAGGCGCAGGAATCATTATTTCTGCAAAGAAGCAAAAGTCTCATTTGAAGTTCTGTGTTCAGAGAAAGAATAGTTTCACTTACTGTGTTTGAAAGGCCAAGAAGAACTATATGTCATTCCTTAGTGTTAGTGCCAAGGTAACCTGAAAGACTTCCTGTTTATGTTCTGCTACATCCATTTATTTGAGAAATTGTCATTCTACTAATATCTTATACTGGTTTTAAAACCATTCTGAAAAGCAGTCTACTCTTTCTTGTTTTAAACAATATTCTAGAATTCTAAATCATTTTCTATAGTGTATTGGACAAAGCAAAGATTCCAATAGTGTATATGGAGCTTGCATAATATTTGGCTTGCTATGTTATAGTATCTATTTGCAGAACAGATCTTTTTTGCTTTTGTGGTGTGTGTTGTCATTTGACAATGATGAGGTGATCAAGGCTGATACTGAGATAATACTTTTATTTACATTTTTATATTATTCTATGATTATTTAAAATGCACAACATAGACTACTACATACAAAAAAATTAATTCTATAAATTTAGCATTATGAAATATTTTTATATGTAGTTCTCTATAAAATGACATGTGTGTATATGGAGACATACACAAATATATATATATGTGTGTTAATAAATTATATATATAAATATATTAAAATTTCAGGAGAATAATGAGTATCAACTACAGTTTCAGGATTATGTTTGGGAATGGAATACATATGTTCTTCATATTATTAAAGATGTAAAATACATATGTATTGTTTTAGCAACATCAAATGTTATATAGCAATATGTTGTAATTTATTGGTTAATGACAGATAATCATATATGTATTTTAATCATAATACACATTGTATTTAACACATATTTATATTAATTTAGTGTTTTAATGATTATTAAATTTTCTATAAACTTTGTTGAACAAATTATTTTTCTCTGGCTAGTTTTGTTATTCTTTTTTTACAAATACATTATTTATTTATGTTTGTGAGTGTGTGCATGTATACATGTCTGTGTACAAATGTAGGTACATCCTTGCCATGGTGCACATCTTTAGGGAATTGATTCTTTCCTTAGAGCATGTGGATTCCAGGGTTCAAACTCTGGATTTCAAGTTTTACAGCAAGGACTTTTACCTGCTGAGCTACCCCTTCAGCCTCAGATTTGGTAATTCTCATTGCTAACTATAAGTTAGATTAATTTAAATGCATGTGAAAATGAAAATATTATTAATCTACATTGATATGTTCAGTTTTTAGTCTTCTATATGTAAGCTCTAAGGTACAATTTTAATCCATGATTCTACCTTTGAATTTGAGATTATGTAATCAAGACTTTCTATATTTTTATTTCATTTTTCAAACATTATTTCCTTCCTATTATGAACACTAGAAGGTAGTAGATCATTCTCATTTCATTAATAAATTACAAAATTATAATATAGGTGCCTTATACATAAAGCTCTGTTTTTGAAAATTCTTGCAATACTTCCTTAAGGACTGATGATGAATCACAGTGCTATTAGGACAAAAATCTTTTATATGATGATTTTATATTTTGCTTATACAAAGAAATTAATGTAGCAAAAATTAAAATGAGGTATGTCAATTTTGAAATATCACTTGATATGTGTTTATATATATATATATATAAGTATATATATATATATATATATATATACTGCAAGTCATTTTGGTTTGATATTTTGAGTGGATTCAAAATTTGAAAATTTGCAGAATTTTTAGTCAGACACAATGTTCTATATTATTAATATCTAGTGTTTCAATCAGGGAAAAGAGAAACAATTCAATAAATTTAATATAGCCAAAAGAAGAGAGAAGAAAAAACAAAATAGATAATATTACAGGAAAGAGGAGTGGGAGAACAAGATTGAGAGTTATTTCAAAGATGAAATTTTTCTGTAATGAAGTATCTTTGGGATACTTATGTCTTAATGTCTGTTTTTCCCCCCATAAGTTTCCTGAACAACATGGAATCCACAAATCAAACAGATACAATAGAATTCCTGCTCTTGGGCCTTTCAGATGATCCAGAATTGCAACCCATCCTCTTTGGACTGTTCCTGTTTATGTACTTGGTTACATTTCTTGGGAACCTACTAATTACCCTGACCATCAGTTCGGATTCCCGTCTCCACACGCCTATGTACTTTTTGCTCTCCAATCTATCCTTGGCTGACATCTGTATAAGCTCAACTACAGTCCCAAAGATGCTCTTGAACATCCAAGCACAGGACCAGAGAATATCTTACACAGGCTGCCTCACTCAGGCTTGCTTTGTCTTGGTTTTTGCTGGATTAGAAAATTGTTTGCTTGCAGCAATGGCCTATGACCGCTATGTGGCCATCTGTCACCCCCTGAGGTACACAGTCATCATGAATTCACACTTCTGTACTCTACTCATTCTGGTTTCTCTGATCATTAGTGTTGTGAATGCACTATTGCTCGGTCTCATGGTGCTGCGGCTGACTTTCTGCACAGACTTGGAAATCCCCCACTTCTTCTGTGAACTTGCTCAGATCATAAAGCTTGCCTGCTCTGACACACTTATCAATAAGATCTTGATTTATACAGCAGCTCTCCTATTTGGTGGTATTCCTTTCTTTGGAATTTTTCTGTCTTATATTGAAATTGTCTCCTCTGTTTTGAAAATCCCATCAGGGCAGGGACGGTACAAAGCCTTTTCCACCTGTGGGTCTCACCTGTCAGTAGTGTCCTTGTTTTATGGGACAGGTTTAGGAGTGTACATCAGCTCTGCAGTTACAGAATCTCCCAGGAACTCAGCAGTTGCTTCAGTGATGTATTCCACAGTCACTCAGATGCTGAACCCCTTTATCTACAGCCTGAGGAACAGGGACATGAAGGAAGCCTTGAGAAAACTCACTGTTAGGATGGCTTCCCTTATGTGATGCATCATTCTCAGGGTAAATGGATGGCTGGGCAATATTCAGGTGATGGATCCATACATGATTTAGAGACAGAAACTGAGAATATTTCTTTCACTCAAAGAATAATTAAATTTTCTTTGAGTCCACTAAATGACAAAAATCAATTGCTGTGCCTATATCAATATGTCTATATCTTTATCTGTATGACCTGAACTATTTGAAAAACTGCTATATCCTAACTATTTCCCATAAGTATAGTTTCACAGGAATAGCATATTCTAGATTATCTTTGTGGGCTTATATCCTATTGATGTTTTATAATAAAAGATTCAGAGATAAGCAGATAGAGGACAAAAAGCCCCAATTCAATTATAGATACTGAAATTTCAATATTGCAGTTAGTAGTTTGTCAGTATGAGTCTATGATTTTGCTCCATGTATCTGTCCTATTAATAGAACGTTTCATTTTATAAACCTATACAGTCTTTGTGAGCTCTTTCTCGTTAAAATTTAAATTTCAAAAATAATGGTTTATCATGATCGATGATATTCCCATATCTCGATAAAGATACATTTGTGCCATTAGGTTTAGCAGATATACAGCTATGTACATATATTTGTATGTATATATATATGGCATTTTTTGTATTCATATATATATGCATAAGTACATATATATGTAATGTTAGAAGTATATAGCTATCATGATGTTGATTGAAATTTTAATATTATCATTTTTGCTTGTTAAACAGAGCTGAGTGTGTTTTCTCTTTCATGTTTATTAGAAACTTATCTATTTTATTTGATGTAAAATTATTGTCAAACTAGATGTATTTCCTGATTTGAATAGTTCCGTAAATTGTCTTCCTATATTCATATCATCAAATAAACATTAATTTAATTTAACATTAAATTAGTTAAAGAGACTTAATTAATTTACATTTGTTACTATACTATAGAGATATTTTTCTATGTTAAGCACATAAAATTTTCTTTTTTGGTGAAATTACATATAGGTAATTTGTATAATGAGCCTCATAGTATATTTATCTATGATTTTAGAATTTTGTATATATACACAATTAAATAAGTTACTTATTAATATATTAGAAATTAACATATTTTAATCATCAAAATTCACCAAGTTTCTTCTATTTATCACCTGCATCAGAAAATTTTTTTCTGTGTGTCTTGTTTTGCATGTACCCCATTGTAGGCAGAAGAAGCACAGACGTGTTACTTTTAAGCATGCTTTAGTTCATCAGTGTTAATCATTCACATCTAATTGGTGTTGTTGTTAAAATCCTATTTCCTTGGATCTAAGGTATTTGTAGATTTTTGTCTTATTTATGAAGTATGTGATAGAGTATTGTATGTTATTTACCAAATTTTGTCTATACATATAATTATAAAAAATGCAGATTTTAATTTAACATTATTAGCAGTAATAATGTTACCAGAAAATGTAAATGAGAATAAATAATAGTAATACCTGCACATATTTATTAATGGGCAATGACAGTTCTTCAGATATGGAAGGAAACAATGTTGTTAGTATATGATTAAAAATAGTATATGTGTTATGTGCACATAATGTCTTTTGTGAGAGACTTTTCCTTGATAGATGCAACACACACACACACACACACACACACACACACACACACACACACGCTTATTCCTTAACACTCCCTTTGAAGTATTTTCCTCATCTCTGTAAACCAACCTCTGGAAGTCTCTATGCTCCAGATTGAATTCTAATACCCTCCAAGTCCTCCAAGAACCTCTCCACCTCCTAAACATTGAACTTCACATTCTTTCTCTATCTTTCTCTCAAAAGAAGACACAAAAAGGTCAAAACAACTAAAAATACAAAATAAAACAAAAATATCGAACAAAAAAACATGGAGTTAATTTTGTTTTGACCAACAAACAGTTCCTGGGCCTGTTCTGGATCCTGGTTGATGTAGCCAGCAACATACTTACTCATTCTGGTGATTCCCTGAGTTATAATACAACAGCTTTTCTATGCAAAGCTAAGGATGAAAAGCAACCGTGTTTCCCCAATGTATCAAGTGTTCAACCTTTAAGTGGTGATTAAGCCACCGGGAGTGGCTCTTTTGTTCCTCTGCAAGGTCTAAACAGAATCCTCTCAGTTTTGAAGTTACAAATTTAAGGAATAGGCTCAAAAGCACAGACCCAGACCTATATCATGAGTCAACATATTTTAACTTTAATAATGAACTTCCAATCAACAGAATGAAGAGCCAATAAATGTTTGCCACACATCACCTTAGATGTGGTATTGTGTTAAAACTGTACTGAATAGACTAGTGCTTCTGGTGTAGGATATTTATTTCTATGTATTTAAATTTTTGAAAGGGAATTCACATTATTTTTCATTCATTGAAAACTGCAAACATGTATACAATGCATCATTTTCATATATTCATTCTGTTATTTCCTAGTGTAGGGTCATTAACTGAGACATGGACAACTTAACCAGTAGCTACCTACAAAGAAAACTGACTCTCTTCTTCAAGCAGCCAATAGCTCTTCAGCTAGACAGTGGGACTTTTGAAGTTATTCTTATGTAAAAATGCTTCCCTTATTTCCTTCAAACTATTGGCTCTTATGGCTTTAATGCCTTTGAGGAGATGATGTGGGCTGTATGACAAAGCAGGCTGAGCATGCCATAGAGATCAAGAAAATCAGAAGCATTCATCCATCATCCTTGCTTAGCTCCTTATCTCCTGCCTCCAGGTTCCTGCCTTAAATCGCTTCCCTGATTTTCTATCATAATAAATTATGACCTGTAAGGTGAAATAGACCATTTCCTGTTAAGGTTAATTTGGATCATGATGTATATCACAATATATAAAATAAATCCTCAGATTAGCCTACCTCAGCTTCTCCCTTGTAGATTTTCTGAAAACAAATCTATCCTGTAGTCGAGAAATTTCAATACATTATATTCACCCACTACTTAAATAATACAGTTTTACTTTTGCTATTGTCTTTAAACAACTAATCCTTTCCACAGCATGTAACAGATGTCTTTTTTATTATCATGAATGAGAGTGTTTGTGTGTGTGTGTGTGTGTGTGTGTGTGTGTGTGTGTGTGTGTGTGTGTGTGTGTGTGTGTGTGTTGGAAGTGGAGTATGCTCATGCAATAGCACTCATGTGGAGGTCAAAGGATAATTTGTAGAGATAATTTCTCCCTTCTCTCTTTATTTAGGTTCTGGGTCTGACTGTAAATTTGTTTGGGAGGAGCCATTATGTACCAAGGGATCTTGCTAGTCCAATCATGAACATAAATAACATAATATTATAAATTTATCTTAATCATGAAATATGATTGAGTCAATTTTGTGATATGAAGATTTTCTAATTTTGGAGACCAACTTATTTTTTAATACTTCATCTATATAATTTCATGTGTTTTTACTTAATAGAAGTTTCTAAAAGAGATGCAGCAACCCTATCTTTCTCATATTTGTACTAAATTATATTGAATGGGATATTCAAATACCACACTGACTGTTATTATTCAACTGCTCATATTGGCACACCTAGAATGAGACAAAGAGCAATTATGCCAAAGGAGTGAATTCATGATCAATATAAACACTTGAAACATAAAGTATTAAAATATACAAAATATTTAAATATAGAAAGCCAAACTATACCCCTGAGTGAAAAGAAACTTGATCTATTGCAGTGGTTCTCTGCCTGTGGGTTATGGACCTTTTGGGGGTCAAATGACCTTTTCGCAGGGGTCATCTAAGATCATCAGAAAACACAGATATTTGCATTATTACTCATAACCAGAGAAAAATTACAATCATGAAGTAGCAAGAAAAAATAATTTTACGATAGGTGGTCAGCACAACATGAGGAACTGTATAAAAGGGTCACCATTAGGAAGATTGAGGACCACTATTGCTCTAGACATAGGTGTTTTAAGGCATGATCTGACCAGAAAACCCCATTATAGCTGTCAGCTGACCAAAAGTTAGGTTTACAGATATATACCCAAAGCTTTGAGAAGCTTTTAAATGTACTACTGGGCATTTGAACTCATGTTTTCAGGCCTGCACAGAAAGTAATATGACCCATCGAGCACTTTCCTCATCTTCTTGTTTCCACCTAGGCACCATATTTATGAAATGTAATATTGCTTTGCTTTAAAGAAAATTACTTTACTATTTAAAAAAATAAAAATGGGAAAAATAAAATTAATTCAAATATGGGATATTATATCCATCAAATCAATTACTCAAATCTTAACATGTCTACTGTGAGAATGAGGAAATAAACATATAACTCATCATAATGATGCTAAAATTTCTCATAACCGCTAAAATCTATTATTAAAGATTATATATATTCATATATGTAGTGGGGGGTACATGCATGTGGGGTGTGTGTGTGTGAGTGTGTGTGTGTTTGTGTGTGTGTGTGTATTTAATCTGAATTTCCCTACACAGGGATAGTAGTCATCTTAAACACCATATATTTCCTAATAAGTGTCAGTCTGACTGATAGGTAGGGCAGAGGCAGGACCTGTCCAGCTGGTCAGTCCCTGGGGCTGAGCGGGATGATGAGTGTAGATGGCCCAGACACCCCCACCCCCCACTGGCCCCCACCCTCCCAACCCCCATCCACCAGAGAGAAGCACACAGGGCTGGGAATCTTATCAAAGCAGGGACTCGCTTTATTGCATCAGGAGTTAGCTTATATAGGTTGGGGTGATATGGGGGGGATGGGGTGAGGATAGCGGGCCAATGAGATGAGGCCATCTCAGCAGTTACTAGGCAGAGGCGATTCTAGGTCGAGTACTGCTGAGTCACTCATATGAGAAAATCATGTCCGAGGACAGGTCCTCGAGCTAGGCTGGGGAAGCTACGCTGTGCCTGACACCCCGGCCTTATGGGGCCCACCAAAAAAGAAGACAAGGGCCACTGTTAATATGTTTCTAGATTTTTGGAGGACAGAGGAGTTTTGATTCTATCTCCGAAATAATAATCTACTGATATTGTTCTTGGTGGCTGCCGACCTGGGTGGGACACAGAAAAATCAGGCAACTCTTCTGATATTTGACTAAATGTGCATAAAGTAAAACTGCCCTAAAACTCATATATGTATATCGTAAGAGGATTTTTGGCTCTTATATGTCATCAGTGATGACTCTTGTTAAGTAGATGCCAGTAGGCAACAAAACTCAGAACTGTCTACAGTACAGAGGATAATTGTTTCTGAAGAGATTATCATTAACATAATATTTATATGAAAGTCTTTTTCCCTAAGGCCCTAAGGCAATTACCAGAAAAAAAGCAGAAAAATTGTAAGTAGAGATTAGGGAGGAACAGAGCAAGACAGTGTCTTCCAGACATGACAGGACCAGTTTATTTATAGCAGCTTTGTCTGCATTCACAATACAGGAACAAGAGCAAGCCAGTCAGTGTTTCAATATGGACAGAGAAGTGGTCCATGAGCTCTCAGCACTTCCTGAAGATCTATTGATACTTGATAACTATTAGGGAAAAAAGAGTTAATTGTCTTTAAGGATTAGGTTCTTAGTATATCATCCATATTACAGTTGCTGGCTCCACACCCATGAGTATACTAACAGCATTAACTGTACTCAGTATGTTACATAATAAAAGAGAACATAAAATTTGGAGTAGTAGAGGGTGAGAGTGGATCTGTGTGGAATGGGGTGAGAGTAGGGTTACATACCATGAAAATAAATTATACACTTGTGTAAACTTCTAAAATAATTACTATAATATTATACTAAAAAATAGCCAAAATTCAACCAAATGACCCCATGAAAAAAGAAAAATGTATATGTGGACAATAGTCGTGCAATTTCAAAAGGTAGTCCTGAAATTTTGGACATCATTAATGCATGCAATTCTACAAATCACAGTTATGAGTGACTTTAGGCTATGTATATGTAACATGTATATTGATATATATGATGTGTATGCATATGTATTAAGGCCCAAGTTATAGTCACTAGTTTTGAAAAGGAAGCTTTTCTTTGTAATTGGCTATTTCTACTCTCATTCATTATAAATATACTTTGTTTCCATACGTGGTGACTATGAAATATATGGTTTATACCTAAAGTGAGAATCATGATTAAAAATGTAATTATTACTAAAGCAAACTGGACCAGATTCCCACCAGATAAATATGAGTGTGGAGCATGTTAAATTCATGTGACCATAAATAGATGGTAGTAAGTGGATGTGTTACAAGGTTTTGCAGTGTAAATGATTGAAGCATCAAATACATTATTTTAATATACAACTAATTTATTGTTTGAGATTTATTACATGAATAAATTTATGTTTTATCACACTGAGTTCACCACTGTGTTCTCATCTCCTACCCCTTGTGGATTAATTCCCATTTCCCTTTCTGGACGTCCTGTCTTATTGTTTTTTATAACCCACTAAGTCCAATTGGTGCTGCATGGGTGTTCTGAGAATCCAGAGAATCAAATCAACCAATGAGAAAAACCTTGCTCTCTCCCAATAGCTGTCAACTTTGTATTGTTTCTCAGCTAGAAATGGGACTTATGAGCCTATAAATGCTGGAGTTTGGTAGGCTTCATATTGTGGAGGTCATGCACAGGCTGATGAAAGTTTGTCAGTGTGGCAGTTCTATAATGCCCCAAGGGCATTATGTCACACCAAGTCTTCACAGACTTCTAGATATTACAATCATCCACTGTTTTCCATGACCTTTCTTGAGCCTTAGTGAGAGAGGATGTATTATAAATGTTCCATATATGGCTGAGAACTCCACAGAGAATTGTTCTCTCCACTTTGATGAATTGTGGGTCTCTGTATTATCTACTAACAATTTCACAAGGAGCTTCTGTGTTAAGGAATGAGAGATGCAAAAATATGTGGGTAACATATATGTATAATTAACAAGGCATTTTGAAACAATATCAACATAGCAAAGTAAGTGTAGTGACTTCATCCCTTGAGCTCCACAACCTACAATATCCATAGCCACAAGTGCTTGGTTATAGTTACAATTTTATGACAGGAATTCCCTGTAGTGGAACAAACATTAAATACAAAATCTTGTTGTATCCTTTAGCTTTCCAAATATCAATAAAATGATTATCTTATGAATAACTTTGTATAATACTTCATTAGATGAAAAGGAATGTAAGTCTACCCTCTGTAGCCAAATTACATCATGCTCTACCCTTATTCACAGGAAACCAATGAATATCACCTCAATTCCATTCTTGTTCCAGATCATTGTTTCACTTGGATTCCATATACTTCCTCAGAATTTATGTTTTGGGTCTACTTAACCCAGAAAAAATGTCAGCCCTCATTCAACAATGTATTAGAAACCTCGTGTAAATATACTATTTGCACATGAGGCAAATGCTTGGTAATTTTTGCTTTTACATCTCTCTCTCTCTCTCTCTCTCTCTCTCTCTCTCTCTCTCTCTCTCTCTCTC
>CABHPR010148849.1:35287-51143 GCA_902168415.1 Peromyscus melanophrys | reverse complement strand
TCTTCTTCTTCTTCTTCTTCTTCTTCTTCTTCTTCTTCTACTTCTTCACACTCTTGCAATAAGCTTCATTGATGCACCAATCTTGCCTTTCTCTAAATTTCCATCATGTTGTAAGAATAGTTACATTGTTAGGATTCTGCTATAAGCAGTCAGTTCATGCTGCATCTCTTACTGTTTTTCCAATTAGATATTGATACATATTGAGGAAATTTGGTAGTTATATCTGACTTAAAAACTGGCTGGGTTTAACTGAAAAAATAGCAGGTTTTAAAAGGAAATAAGTAGATATCATTTTAATTTTTAAATTTTATTTTACTTTTAATTAAAATATAATTACATCATCCTCCCCTTTCCTTCTACTCCCTCTAACCCCTTTCATGTCTCTTTTTTCAAATTCATGGCCCCTTTATTTTTAAATATATATGTATATATATATTCAATTATATATAAAATACATACAAATGTGTGTGTGTATATATATATATACACACACACACACAAATATATATAAAACTCTCCTTTCAGATGTTGGTATTGTCATTATTTAGAATTTTGTTAGGAAGTCAAAATTAGATTATTGAGATTTCATGGGTGTAGATCCAGTCATTTTTAGAAGACACGATCGTACAGATGTCTCTGGCTTTTACACTCTTTCCAATCTCTCTTCCATGACGTTCACTGAGTTGTAGATGTAGGGGTTGGGTTGTAGATGATGAGTGAAGGCTACATATATCTGTGAGTAAAAGCATTTAGAATAAAGTTAGGAATTAATAGTAGTTTAGGCAAGTGGCAATAGTAGGTTCTCCTCTGAGATCTGTGACCTCACTGACTACAGGTAGTTGACTGGGTTTGCAGTACCAAGCATGTTTTCCTCCTATTGGATACTGTTGCCAGGCTTTCTCTGTCCTGCCAGTTAGCTCCCAAATCATGACACTGGGACTTCTTATTAATTATGAAAGCTTGGCTGACAGCTTAGGCTTGTTTCTAACTAGCTCTTATAACTTAAATCAACCCATTTTTATTAAATTACTTTCTGACCTCACCTCTGTAGTGCCCATCCTGCCTTCTTTTCCCCAGTATCCTTTCTGCCTTCCAAACCCTGCCTAGCTATTGGCTGTTGAGCTTTTTATTAAACCAATCAGAGTGATACCTCTTCACAGTATACAAAAAGATTATTCTACTACAGGATACATTAGAAATCCTCTGACCAACAAGTCAGGAGGTTTCTCCTGTCTGGTACTAGGGGTTTTATTAGGTTGTCTATGGCTCTTGGGGGAGTATTATCACCCAGGTGATGTAATTTTATTTAAACGTGTGTGTGTGCGCGCGCGCGTGCGCGTGCGCGCGTGCACACACACGCACGCGTGCATGCATGTGTGTGCATGCATGTAGGGGGAGTGGGTGTTGTGGTATTGTATTCCCCCAGATATTGTGCATGCTAATAAACTTATCTGGGGTCAGAGACAGAGCAGCCACAATATTAAACATGAGGATAGGCAATGGTAGCACACGCCTTTAATCCTAGCATTCCAGAGGCAGAAATCCATGTGTTCAAGGATACAGCCAAGCATGGTGACTCACGTCTTTAATCCCAGAAAGCGAGCCTTTAATCCCAGGGAGTGAGGCAGAAAGCAGAAAGATATATAAGGCATGAGGACCAGAAACTAGAGGCATTTGGCTGGTTAGGCATTTGGCCTGGTTAAGCATTCAGGCTTTTGAGCAGCAATTCAGCTGAGACCCATTCTGGATGAGGACTCAGAGGCCTCCAGTCTGAGGAAGCAAGACCAGCTGAGGATCCGGAGAGGTGAAATAGCTGTGGCTTGTTCTGGCTCTCTGATCTTCCAGTGTTCGCCCCAATAACTGGCCTCAGGTTTGATTTTATTAATAAGACTCTTTAAGATTCATGCTACAGCGTGTACTATTTTATATTTAGGGAAGTATAAAATAATAAAGTTCCCATGACTTTTTTGAGTGAATAGATTTTTCAGTAGAATAAATGCAGTCCTGATGTCTGTTCATTTGCGTATGCAATTTATTTTGTAATTCACTTATTAACAAGGATCTGATTCTAAGCTTTCACGATGGTAAAGATTTATTTTGCTTACAAAATTTGTAGAAACCCATTCATGTATTCTGAAAATGAAAACAGGTCAAGGGGAGTTTGGGGCATGCTATCTAGTGAGGAGAAATCAACTAAGGGTGACAAAGATTTGTTAGTTAACCCATGACAATATGTGAGTTTCTACCTTTGTTGTTTCTGAGTCCCAGTGGGTGGGACAGGAATAATATTAGTAAATGTCCTCTTACATTGAGTGGGACTTTTAAAAGAGTTTCCAGTGTCAAGAAACTTGTTCCAGTTGCATGGTATAAAGTGACCCATGCACTCATATTTGAAAGCCTGCATCTGCTTCCATCAGTCACTGGATGAGGGCTCTATGATGACAGTTAGGGTATTCAGCCATCCAATTACCAGAGTAGGTCAGCTCAGGCACCCTCTCGACCATTGCCAGTAGTCTATGGTGGAGTCATCTTTGTGGATTCCTGGGAACCTCCCTAGCACTCTGCTTCTCCCTATTCCCAGGGTGCCTTCATTTATCATGGTATCTCTTTCCTTGTTCTCCCACTCTGTTATCCATGGCTGGGTCCCAGGTGGAGCTCCAGGAGTCCAATTGACGGAGAGAGAGGAAGGATTCTATGAGCAAGAGATATCGAGACCATGATTGGAAAAAGTACAGAGACAACTAGACAAACTAGTGGAAACACATGAACCGTGGACCAATAGCTAAGGAGCCCCCATGGAACTAGACCAGGCCCCCTGGATAAGTAAGATAGTTGTTTAGCTTGAACTGCATAGGGGGCCGCCAGGCAGTGGGATCGGAACCTGTCCCTAGTGCATGAACCGGCCTTTTGGAGCCTAGTGCCTATACTGAGACACTTTGCACAGCCTTGGTGCAGGGAGGAGGGTCTTGGACCTACCTCAACTGAATGTACCAGGCTCTGCTGACTCCCCATGAGAGACCTTGCCTTGGAGGAGGTGGGAATGGAGGATGGGTTGGGCAGGAAGGCTGTGGGGTGGGAGGAGAGAGGACTGGGGAATCTGTGGTTGATATGTAAAATCAATAGAAAATCTCTTAATAAAAAAAGAAAGAAAGAAAGAAAGAGAGAGAGAGAGAGAGAGAGAGAGAGAGAGAGAGAGAGAGAGAGAAAGGAAGGAAGGAAGGAAGGAAGGAAGGAAGGAAGGAAGGAAGGAAGGAAGGAAGAGAGAAAGAAAGAAAAGAAGGAAGAAAGAAATAAAAAAGGAAAGCCTGCCACAAGGCAAATCCTCCTCCCTGGACCCCAGTTTGAATTTTTTTTTTCCTGTGAACAGCATTGCAGGAATAGCTGTGTGATTTTATCTTGTACTTTCCGGGTTTGGTCAAGTCTCATAAGAGTACCAGTTGCAGTCTTGTTTTATAGAAAGAAAGTTAACCTAACTGAGAATGCCTTGGCCAGAGAGGTTACTCTGTCAATCGATACAGCCAAGAGAGAAGTGTCTAAGGATTAAGGGAGGAAATCATGCTTTCATTTCCCCCACTTGGTAGTTTCTATTGCAAAAATTCAGCTTATTTTTTGTTTCCTTTTTATTATTGAAAAAATTTCATACAATATATTTTGATCATCCCCCCCACAACTCCTCCCAGATCCTCACTATCTTCCCACCAACCCAACTCCACACCTTTCCTTTCTCTCTCTTTACAAAGCAAACAGGCAACAAAACAAAGAAGACTCAAGAAGCATACACACACACACACACACACACACACACACGCATTAAAACTACTCAGCCCATTGATACAGTCAGTCTGAAGATGAAATGGCTAGAATCCAAGGTGAAATCTTGGTGTTCGGGGCTCTTTTGGCCACTGAGCAAGACCTTAAGAACATCAGGCCACAGCGGTGCTAGTTGGAGTTAAAACTTCACACAGTCACGAGCAACTATTCTACACACAACCTTAGGAATTCCCGAATCACGGATTTTCCATGAAAATCAAAGCGAGTGAAGGAGAACCGAGGCAGCCTGAGCTCTTCTGCAGTGGAGCTGCCTCAGTGAACTGGAAATTCTGGGACTCAGTGAAGTCCACTGTGGCTTTGCCTCTTTTCAAAGTCCTTTCTAGGAAAGCTCCATTCTCCATCAAATGTGTTTCTTTACATCCAAGACTGATGTTTCTCCCATCTGCTGATGCTCATCGGTGCAACTAATTATCTACAGTGGTTTGTTGAAAATGTTACAGGATTGAGTTCTGTTGTTGATTTTGTTTTTTTTTTAAACTTTATTTATTTATTTATTTATTTATTTATTTATTTATTTATTTATTTCTCTTTGGTGGCCCACCACCCAGCTCCCAAATAAATACATGGAGACTTATTCTTACTGATGAATGCCTGGCCTTCACTTGGCTTCTTTCTAGCCTGCTTTTCTAACTTAAGTTAACCTATTTCTCTTCTTCTACGCGTTGCCTCTGAGCTTTTTACCTTTCTTTACTCTATATATCTTTCTTCCCTTCTTACTCTTGGCTGGTTGTGTGGGTGGGTGGCTGGCCCCTGGCATCCTCCTCTCCTTCTCCTTTTCTTGCTCCTTCTTCTGTTCTTCCTCTTCTCCTTCTATTTATTCTCTCTGTCTGGCAGTCCCACCTATTTCTCTCTCTTACCTTGCTATTGGCCATTCAGCTCTTTATTAGACCAATCAGGTGTTTTACACAGGCACAGTAACACAGCTTTACAGAGTTAAACAAATGCAACATAAAAGAACACAACACATCTTTGCATCATTAAAACAAATATTCCACAGCATATAAATGAATGTAACACATTTTAAACTAATATTCCACAACAAGTATCCATGGCAGTTGCTTATGTATACCAAATACATACCTCCTATAGAAAACACATGCAGACAGACAGACAGACACAAACAGGGAGACAGGAAGAGACAATTCAACAGAAACAAGTAGCAACATACCGACAGTAAACACTTCTCCATTAATAAGGACTTTGCATTGTCATTAATTAAATTGTCCACTCTAAAGGCATTTGGTAGTAGAAGGGACATAAGCAATACATAAATCAAAGCAAGATCCCGATAATACATAGTTAAGAAATTGACCTTAGAGGACAATGGGCCAGGAAGAGGGATGGAAACAAAACAGAAGGACATTTATGTGTGACAATGACATTAAAAATCAAAAGAATCTAACTTTGATGTAAGGACACATACAAACATAAAGTGAAAGGAAGGGAAAAATATTCTGGATGAACAGGGACAGAAGCCTAGCGGAGATATGATATCCGAGATGT
This sequence comes from Peromyscus melanophrys, assembly GCA_902168415.1. NCBI lineage: Eukaryota > Metazoa > Chordata > Mammalia > Rodentia > Cricetidae > Peromyscus > Peromyscus melanophrys. Next base: position 45,809 of record CABHPR010148849.1, on the reverse strand, counting down.
AAAGCAGAAACTTCCCTGAGACAACAAAGAACGTTTTATTGTGAAACAATATCAGCCCACCAGGAAAACAGAACAGTTATAAATACATAAGCCTCTAATACTAAATGACCTAAAATGTAGGAAGAAAACCTGGACAGAACTGAAGGGAGCGTAAGACAGCAATAAAAAAGTGTTGACTTCAGAAACACTGTGTTCCTGGGTGTTCAAAATACTACAGTCAATATCTGCTAGACGCATGTTCTTTTGAGGGGGTCTCTCAGACACCCCCAGACATCAGAACAAACAAAGAACATCCTCCTGACACAGAAATTTTAATTTCCGTATGCTGTAAAATTGGGAAACTGTTGATCAATTCTATTTTTAACTTGAATCTCCCCGCACTTGAACCCAGGGCCTTGTGCCTGCTAGGAAGCACTCCATCACTGAGATACACTCCAAGCCCCTTAACTTGATTTTAAAAATGCAATTTTTTAGATCATATCTTCTTAAGCAGCAAAGAAAAAAGATAAGATAAATGCTTTTATTACCATCACGAAGGACTAGAGTTAATTGACAGCTGGACCTCTAGGTATCTAATTACCACTAGATACTACTATGGCTGCAATCAATTACTCCTTAGCCAAGGCGATTATTTTTAGCAGAGACTCTATACTGTTTAATTGGCTCGTGCTTCATAAGTTTATAAAGGTCAAGCCAAGGACTTGCAGAAGAGTTAATTTTACAACTAAAGCGTATTAGAGTGTTCGATAGGAAGTTACATTCCTCACAGTGGATAACATCTGTTTTGAAAAGTAGCCAATGTAAACAATCTTAGCCAAACTCTCTGGAAGAAATATGGGGGTCTTGTCTCTTCTTATGTGAAAACAAATACCAGACTGGTTCCTCTGTATATATCTGTTCTGCCCCCGCTCCATCATCAACTTCAACTTTGTTGGTCTGCTATTGAATGCACATTTTCCCCCCTCTTCTCACCAGGAAAAAAAATGTGCATCCTAATCTCTTTAAGGGAAAAATCTAAAACAGTATACTTCCCAGGGTTTCCAGCACTTAACAATGTAAAACAATACTCACAGAGACAGGGATCTAAAATAGTCCACCCTCCGTTCTAGACAGACTAAACTACGTCTGGGACAAAACTGGGATATTTGCAATTGTAAGGCATTATTCTGAGCTCTGGGGTAACAGATTCATTTTTTGTTTAATTAGTTTGTCTTGAAATCCCAAATTTCAGCTGAAAGATGCTAAGTAACAAGCTGTATAAGTTTTCTTTGGTGATTTCTGTGTCAATTCGAGAAGTCTTGTTCACTACATTGCTCTCTGTTCTCTTTGTGAAAATTCAAAGGATATTCTATGTATTTCTGTTTTCCATGAATAACTAATACATATTTATCTTCAAGCTACTGTGTGGCAGTATCTGATTATGTTTATCTGTTTTGTATATCCAGCCTATCTACCAGAGAGATCTGATACAAATTGACTGCCTGTTTCTAGGAGATATACAAAGGCATAATACTATGTAAGATGCAATTTTGTGTACTTGTCCTGGCTTGAAGCAGAGCTATAGAGCCTTCTGATGAAAAGAGTGGGAAGCCTGGGTTCACTGGCTGGATTTCCATTTGCTAACTGCGTGACTTTGGATGAATTAATAGTTCAGTTACTTGATCTTTCTAGGGGATCTTTCGTATGATTTTTTTTTGTGAGCACTATATGTATAATAGAGTATGCTGTCACACGCGCAGTTCTTTATACAGTAGATTCTCTCTCTCTCTCTCTCTCTCTCTCTCTCTCTCTCTCTCTCTCTCTCTCTCTCTCTCCCTCCCTCCCTCCCTCCCTCCTCTCCTTTTCTTCCTTACCTCCTTCCCCTCCCTCTCATCTTTCTACTTCTTTCTCCCTTCCTCCTTTTCTCTCTCCCTCTTGTCTCCTTTCTCTCCTCCCTTCTCCTTTTCCCCCTCCCCATCTCCCTTCTCTTTACCTATTTCTGATTCTATAAAGTGCTTTTCAAATCTATATATTTTTATCTTTTATGATGCTTTCCCAGAGCATGTCCCAACGTCTGATTTATGTTCTGCCTACAATAAATTTCTGTCCTTAACTTTTCCTTTTATTGAAGTATCTGAACCATTTTAAAATGCTGTAATATCTAATATTTGCATGATAATTTTACAAATAAAAATATTTAAAATAAAAATATGTGAGGAAGTAGTAAAATCTATCCAAAGTTTAAAAAAAAAATGATGAAGTCCTCCGGATATAAGAGGAAACAAAGGAGAATCCCCTGCCCCTGTTTTTCTTGTTCTTTGACATGAGGGTTCAGAGTAAGAAAAGAGAGTAATGACAGCAAACCTTAGAACAGCCCTCAGCTCACCCAAAGAGACAGGCACCCTGAGAGGTGGGCACCGTGGGAGGCAGGCAGGTGGGTTTTGAGTTTTCTCAGCCACAGAACTGTGAGAAAGACGGCATCACTGGGCTGGAGAGATGGCTCAGTGGTTAAGATCACTGACTGCTCTTCCAGAGGACCTGGGTTCAATTCCCAGTACTCACATGGCAGCTCACAACCGTCTGTAACTCCAGTTCCAGGGAATCTGACACCCTCACACAGACATACACACAGGCAAAACACCAATGTACTTAAAATAAAAATAAATAAATTTAAAAAAAAAAGAAGTGAAGAGAAAGACGGCATCACATCTTGCTTATACTATATATCTGTGAGTACTATTTTTTCCTGTTATGCCAAGAGTACAGTTGTTAAGAAGACATGTTTACACACAGAAATTATTCCCCTGTGTGTATTAGCACCTTAAAATAAAACTGACACAAGCATTTAAAAAGTTTGAATCAAGGGAAATAATTATCTAGTTTGAAGATTATTTTTCAAAACCAATTCATAACTCGGTTTCAAACTACTCCTTTCAACCTTGCTTTTGATCAGTAGATACAGACTGGGTATTCTGATGGGCTTGGGAAGCTGTCAGATAATATTAGCATGGCTATGTTAAAAAATATATTTTAGGCTTATTCTAAATTAATGTGCCTTGACTGTGAAATAATTGTGAAAACTCCAAATCCTCACAGAAAAATAATACCATTTCCACTTAAATTCCCATCAGTCCAATAAATTCTGCTCCTCCTACATTTAAATATGAACATTTTATATCATGAGTGAGCATTCATATAACCAATGCCTGTATTAATCAATTTTGATCATTAATATTTTGCAATACTTTTTTAAAAATCACATCCCTCCCCCTAGCCTTTCAATAATCTATCTTTTTATTCTTCTTATACATTTCAAAGTAAGTTGTAGAGTTCAACCATTGCAAAAACAGATTTATTTTTGGATTTGTTGTTTTATACCAAGCTAGTTTAGATTCTGGGGATACAAATATGAAAAAGAAGATGATTCACAAACAAATGCCTGTCTACTGATCCACTACGTTGCCTGTTGGACTCTCTTTAATGGTGCATCTCATCTTAAACCCTGCTGGTGCGGCGGATGCTGGTAGGATGCTGGCTACTTGTGCCTCCACACTGAATGCTGGTGATCTCTGTGGTGTTTGTTGATGAGATTATAGAAGAGGAGCAAAGACACAATGTTTGTTTGTTATGAGCCATCTTATTCCAAATAGACTCTCTATGTTTCCAATGGCAGTGTAAGTTATTTTCTGTGAGAACACTGGTAATTTATGAATAGAGAATGAACCAAAGTGTCAGTGTGGAAGCATTTGGGGGTGGGGATGATTTTTTTTTAATAAAACTAGAAAGTGAAGCAAATTAGGAAAGTTAGAAAACTAGTAACCATATTTGCTATTAACATTTTCACCGAGTTAAATTTACTAGAGAACTGAGCTTCTGGGAAAACAGAACAAAGCAAAATGAATGCACAGGCAACCAAAACAGTGCAATAGGAAATGAGACAGAACATACAGAAAACCTCTGGGAGTTTCTGAGGCGGCCATGGTAGAGCACCAGCCTAGTGTGTGTGAGGCCCTGGATGTGGCTCGTCCAGTACTAGAGGGGAAAGATAAACATTCCTGATGCAAGTCTGGCTCAGTTTCCAGGATGCTGTGAAAAATTCTAGTGAATGTGTTTCAGCATTTTATTACTGAGGCCTGAGAAGTGATGCATCTGCCACCTTGGCCCCACATCTATGCATATCTACACTGGGCAGTAGCCTACCCTTGGCATGGGCTGAGCACATTTGAATCAAAAGCCACCCTGTAAAGAGACACAAAATGTGGGCTAAAAAGCCATGGGAAGCAACCAGCAAGCTACAGGTGCTGGCTAGGCATATTAGTCGGGAACGAACATCATGTGTTTGCAGTGCATGTATCCAGTAGACGTCTTTTGTCTGGTTTGTGAAGAAGTACAAATTGATTTGAAAAGGCAGATCCCTCCATAGGAAAGTAATCATGGGTTCATCAACAGGTTGTTCACATAGGAATGTTATCCATGAGGCTAACAAAAGGGTGAAATATTTCAACCTCACTAACAATCAAGTGTAGCTAGAGTTTTCCTGCCTGGCCCACGGTCAGGATAAATCTCTCACCTGCCAGTACCACAGCCGCTCAGACCCAACCAAGTAAACACAGAGACTTATATTGCCTACAAACTGTATGGCTGTGGCAGGCTTCTTGCTAACTGTCCTTATATCTTATATTAATCCATTTCTATAAATCTATACCTTGCCACGTGGCTCGTGGCTTACTGGCATCTTCACATGCTGTTTGTCATGGCGGCGGCTGGCAGTGACTCCCTCCGCCTTCCTGTTCTTTTAATTCTCTCTGTTAGTCCCGCCTATACTTCCTGCCTAGCCACTGGCCAATCAGTGTTTTATTTATTGACCAATCAGAGCAAATTGACATACAGACCATACCACAGCAATCAAGGGAATAAAAAATTACCAACAGTACTATATCATTGTGCACATAGAAGATCTGATGAATGTCCAGCAGATGATGTAGACTGGTAGGCACCTGAAACGACGTAGCCACTCATATGCTCCTGATTAGGAAAACTGTTTGGCAGTTTAAACAATCACATACTTCATGGATGTATGCATATTTTATGGAAATTGAGTTGTGTACTTGGGATTTTTTCCTTGTTATATTTTGAATTGACTTAGAAAATGAGATGTATTTTCAGAATTTTCACTTCATAATGAAATTCTTAGCTCTTAAAACTCTGTGGAAAAGTATTTTATCATTCCTCCGGAAATGTACATGGCCTGAGCCAGAAAATGGAAGAAATAAATAAGTATATCATGAATTTTGATAGAGATTTGTTTCTCATAGAGACGATCAATTTTGAGTGCTTACATTTCCTATTTTATTTTAATAATTGATTTCTTTGACTCTCATGATCCAGATTAAGCAGTTTGATTCTGCCCATAAAGTGAAGATAGCCTTCTGATCCAATCTTGCCTTCCTTTTTCTTTGATCTTTATTTATCTCTTTTTCAGTATTTTTGTTCTCTCAGGAACTTTCTGGTTTTTTTTCATTGATAGCCAAGTTTTTATTATTATATACGGATGGTTGAGGGGGATGCTCTATGAGAAGAGACAAATTAGGCTGTAGTTTGAAGGACATTGTGTTTTTTCCTGGGTAGAACAATGATCTTAATTAGTTCTGGCTGTGGTCATCTTTATATCTCCCTTGAAGATGGTGACCTTCCAGGAGCAGCAAACGTCTATGCCTCAGGGTAAAGCGGGGTAACTATCACATTGAGAACTGTAGCTGTATAAGAAGAGTTCTATAAAGATGAGCTCATTTCATACAATCAATTGTATGATTTCCCATAGAAACACTTCCTGACATTTCCAAGCATGCATTTTTTGAGATGTTTTTAAGGGTCTAACATTTTTAATATAGGCAGAGCTCATATAATGTATACTATATAGCGAGATACAAATTCAAATTACTTGGGAGTAGGCACTTAGCCAATGTACACATTTAAGGCTGTTGTTGCCTTTGAAATGAAATGTCCGTTGCTAAACATTTGATCTTCCTAAACTTCAGTGTACGTTTGAACTACTTGTTAAAGTTAAATCTGCTTTGTGGCCTCTCACACCATTCATTACCCTTCTCAATACCCTTTCTCTAGAATTCCCTCTTTTGTTTATTCCTAAAAGAGTACTAGATGAATGAGCACCCGAACCATTCATCTATTAATTTATTTATTCGTAGCTTATCAAATATTTATTGATAGCTTACTCTGTGCCAGTAATTGTGCAAGCTGCTGCAGATAATTGGAATTCGGTCATAGTCTTGGGCTTCTGAAAGTCCCAAGTCCAGTAATAGAGGCCAATAGATGAATACTGAAATGAAGTGAGCTAAGGTCTTTAATACAAGAACCTATTGAGGAAGTAAAGTGGTGAGAAAGAATTCACTTTGGCTCCCTAAGCCAGGAAGGTTGAGGGGCGGGCAGTGTCAGGAGGGGAGAGTCAGGAAGAGAGTATCAGGAGGAGGGTATGAGGAGGGGGGGTCAGGAGGACGGTGTCAGGAGCAGGGAGTCCAGAAGAGAGTATCAGGAGGGGGATATCAGGAGGACGGGGCAGTCAGGAGAGCGGGGCGGTCAGTGTTTGCTTATTTGCAGAGATGACTGCCTTCTGTTGGATTTGGCAAAGGAGACATTTACTTGTTATGGTAGGTGGGCAAGGCCAGGATGATAGCATGGCATCCTGTAGGAATTAGCATAATGAGGACTTGAGTAGCTTGTTATAGACAGATTGGAAAGAATGGGAAAGGGCATTAAGCCCAGCAACAACAGCCGATACCACGTGTATAAAGGGCTCAGAAACTGTCACTGTTTTCCCCCCGTAACTCTTCACTCTCCCGTCAGTCTATTATTGCAGCTACTGTTATTGCCTTTCCACAGACAGAGAAACCTAAGAACTGTAACTTTTACAGTTGCCAGGATATGGTAATTGGTGATACCAGTATTTGAATTCCTATTCCTATTAACATTTTGGAGAAAAAGCTCTTGGAGGCTCTGTGCCCATGAACTTGAGCTTAGCTCTCTATATGAGAGAACTTTCTGAGACCTTTAAGAAGGGCATTGTAACAATAAATAGCGTGTGTTGGCAAATGCACTAGGCATCCACAGGGAGGGGACCTATTAAGAGGCCAGTTTAAAGCAGGGAGATAAGCTCTTTATTTATCTGTCCCTTGTCTAGTTCCAAAATTAACTTAATGAGACTTCCAATGCACGCATATATATATGTATATATTTTATGTGTATATCATATATACATATATGATATACACATAAAAACAAACAACAAAACAAAAACATGGAGGGAATGGAGAGCAGAAAGAAAGGCGTGTAGGGAGTAAGGTGGATATTTGATATATTTCTGCTGACTTTGCATGGTATAGAGGTAGACAGAATGGCAAAGCTTGAAGTTAGTATTCTATAAACATTTTTATCCTGGGTTTAGGCTAACTATGGGGCCGAATAGAGTTGAAATTAGGCTCCTAGATAATTTCTATTTTGCATCCAGTTAAGTGAAGAGCCAATGGTTTAACTGTCAACTGATCCAGGAATATATAAAAGTGGTGATGAGAAAGAATCTTGATTTTCTGAACACTTAGTCCTGTGTGTTTCTTTATTCTATGAGATCAAGTATGTGTATTTTACTTGAGAGTGATTTATGCAATGGGGTCAAGGATTAGACACCTTAGGTAGGTCAATATTACTGTAAGGATTAGCTTTTCCAACTGTACTAAAGTTAATTCGGTTAGATAAATACCGAGTTCTATTCCCTATAGCATGACCAAATAAATTCTAGTCTGGAAAAATAGTAAAGCAGGTGTAACCAAATGGCTACATCAGCCATGACTCATGAAAACATGCAGAAGGCTAAGTCTGAGTAGTGTCGACTTCTGATGTGAAATATAAATTCTGACACCAAACCGTCTGAAGTAGGTAATGTACTATATGGAAATGTTGGATATACATTCTTTGAAGTTCTCTGTGATGGCATTTTTTGTACAACCATTTTCTTATTAAAGTCTACCTTGATTATAATTAGGAAAAAAAGAAATATAGCTGCTTCAAAGCTGGCATAATTTTAAAAAATTGAAGAAGAAATAGATTAAAATATTTTTATTTATGGAAATATACTAGTAGAATCTATCATTTAGCACTCTTATTTTTTCCTGGTAGCGTGAACAAAATGGCCAGAAACCAGCTGTCTGCAAGAAAAGTAAGTAGCTGTTAACCTGAAATGATTCTGGGCATCCAGACTGAAAGGCAATTCCAGGAAGGCAGCAGGAGTCACAGTTGCCCACATTTGCCCATTTACACTCTCTGGAAATGATAAACGTATGCTGTAGTTGTGTGTGGACTGGCCATGCTCTTCTTCCTTCCTTTTCCTCCTCCTCCTCCCCACAGTGCTGATCTGAGAATCTCTCAGATTTACTATTTCATCAAAGCAAAAAATCATCATATAGATCAGACTGCATTTCCCAACACATAACAAAAGATTGTAATTCTGGAGAAACTTCTACATGCTAATTTTCATTCGACCCAGAGGGTCTACTGGGAGACTACTTCATTGAATCATTAAGGAACAAATAATACCGGTGTTGTTATAATTATTCTATGCTTGGGGCATTGGTCAACTTCCTAGGACACACACACATTCATCCTCAAGAGGGAAACAACCACTCCTAGATGAATCAGGTATGAGAATAAAACAACCTCAGGCCAGTCTTCTGCAGAAGCGAAGATGTGAAAATACATAGAATTCTCTTCATAGGAAGATCGTTCATATGAAGAACTTCATAGTTCCTGTGAAGATATGAAGGAATGCTTCCCTTTATCCACACATGTTGGCTCTCAGCTGACACAGACCACTCTGACTTAGCAAAGCAATAACCAAGAAAACCCAAGTCCATTATTAAAGAAAAGATAAGAATAGTTTAATTGGATACTTGAGAGAAAAATCTAGGATTTAGTGTATTAGATATAAAGGAAGAATGTTTGATTAGCTGTTGAGAATTTACTTAATGAATTTAACATTCATTTATGATAAAATATTAAATATTTTTAAATTATATAACAGATCACTATATAATTTAAATAGATACATAATATAGTACAATTATGTTATAAAATTTCAGGAAATAACAAACCAAACAAACTAGATTTCAATCTAACATTAAAAATAGCATGCAAATGAATTGTAACTACATGATGTCATCGAAGTATGTTTTGTTTTTGCTATTTTCCTGTTGTTTTTTCAGGCCTCAGAACTGTGGTTCAGAACAGAGGGCAGTATTCAGTAACCTCCTCTGTTAGTTCTGCTCCTCATTAGTGTAAGGCTTTTGTTTTTAATTTGAAGGCAATCTTTTAGAACAGTTTTAGGTTTACAAAGAATTGAATCTAAGCTACCGAGACTTCCTGTATGCCACCTGCCAGGCTTGCCATCAAAGTCTTACCATCAACTTCTCCAGAGTGTTTATGGCCAGTGAACCTGCATTGATGCATCATCGCCCAGAATCTACAGTGCATGGGAGGGTGTGCTCTTGCTGGTGTGATTCTGAGTTGGGACAAATGTGTAATGACGGTGAGTATTGTGAGAATATTATGCAGAGTATGTTTGTTGCCATAAAATCCTCTGTGTTCACTATTGATGCTCCCATCTCACTAGTCTTTAGAAGCTGCAGCAGCTGCTGGTTAGTGCTATTATTTTGCCTTTTTAGAGCACTGTCTAGTTGGAGCTATAAGTAACCCTTTCAGACTGGCGCCTTTCACTTAATAATAAGTATTTCAGTTTCTCCTACATCTTTCAATCCTATAACTCATTTTTTTTTGTTTTAACCTCTGTGTAAATAGTCTCTACCATAGTCCACTTTTCCAATCACCTAAAAAGTTTCTTCATTACCTCCAAGTAGGAACATCTGTGTGTACATTATGTGTGGATGTAAGTTTTCAAGTCCTCTGTAAATACTAAGAAATGCAATTACTGAAGGACATGGTGCCAGCATTTCATTTCATGTGACATCGTTAAACTTGCTTCTAAAGTGACTGTAGCATCTTGCACTTACCAGTACCGACTAAGGGTTCGTGTTGCTCCACAGCCTCACCATCTCCTGTCAATGTCAGTACTCTGGAGTTTGATCATTCTAATGGAGGAGTGGAGAAATCTTCCTCCTTCTCAATTTAGTTTTATTTTCTTTCTAAAACATGGTATGAAGTCCCTTTTTTTCAGTTATTTTCGTAGGGAAATATTGAATGACATCGTTGGTACATACTTTGCTTGTTGCTATTCAGCTTTATGATCTTAGTGTCCTTAGATAACAGTCCTTTTCCAAATATGCCGTTTGCAATAATTTTCTCTAGTCTGCATCTTGTCTCTTCATTCTCTTGACAGCCTTCTGATTATTTTATATGAATGAACAAAGGGAGCTTCCCAAGCATATGACTGTGATCTAACTCTGAAGAAAGGGGGTGCATCCTGTCTACGGGAGAGAGGATGGACTGTGACTAAGGGGGATGTATTGTGACCAAGGGGGTG
>CABHPR010148849.1:20434-35277 GCA_902168415.1 Peromyscus melanophrys | reverse complement strand
ATTGTGACCAAGGGGGTGCATTGTGACTAAGGGGGATGTATTGTGACTTAGGGGGTGCATTGTGACTAAGGGGGGTGCATTGTGACTAAGGGGGGGTGCATTGTGACTAAGGGGGTGGTGCATTGTGACTAAGAGGGGGTGCCTTGTGACTAAGGAGGGTGTATTGTGACCAAAGGAGGGGTGTATTGTGACTGAGGGGATGTATTGTGACCAAGGGGGTACATTGTGACTAAGGGGGATGTATTGTGACTGAGGGGGTACATTGTGACTAAGGGGGGGTGTATTGTGACCAAAGGAGGGGTGCATTGTGACCAAAGGGGGTGGTGCATTGTGACCAAGGGGGAATTCATTGTGACTAAAGGGGGGTGCTTTATGACTTTTAGCTTATAAAGTCAAGAAAGCTGTTCAAAATTTATGTAAACAATACATATTTAAATATAATTCAGTATGTTTAGATGCTATTATTTTGTGGGAATTCTTCTTCCTACCAGCAACATTGCTATTTTCAAAAGATTTGTTCTACCTTTGTGTGTGTGTGTCTGTCTGTCTCTCTGTCTACAAGGGTGTATGTGTATGTGAGTGCAGATGTCTGTAGAGGTCAGAAGAGGGTATTGGATCCATGGAGCTGGAGTTACAGGCAGTTGTCAGCTGCTGATGTATATACCAAAGTCTGGTCCATCTGGAAGAGCTCTTAAGTACTGAGCCCTCTCTCCAGCCCCAATACTGTTAGTTTGAACTTTTCATTTTCTCATTAAATTGACTCACAATTGTTTGTGAATATGAATTTTTATTTTTACATATTTTATCAGTTCAGTCTAAATAATTTAACTACTATTAAATTATTATAGCAATTCTGTGCTAAGAGGAAAGGTTAGCGTTAGAGGCATCAGTGATAAATAAGCAGATGTGGCAATAAGTTAACAGTTTGACATTGTCATAGTCGTTGACAGTTTAGGTAATACAGCAAACTTTAAAATACAGAAAAGAAATCATGATTGCTTTAAGTGTTAGATTGTTTTAAATTTAGAAAACATGAGCTTCAACTGAAAACAATGCTATGTATGATAATAAAGAAATCACATAGAAACATAAATTATGATGACTGAGATGTTATAGCGTGCTATGACATAAAGATATTGGATGGCGATAAATGCACCTGGAGACATCAAACAATCACATACTATGGGATTTTTGAAGGAAGAGACTGCTGCAGATAAAATGACAGGGAGGGCCTTCATTAGGGTTGGTGGTTAAGGTTGTAGTTGAATGGGAAAGAAGAATCAGTCATGTGTGATAGAAAAGGACATCTCACCTACAAAACTGTGAGCTAATAAACTCATACTGGTATATGGACTGCCAGGTTCCCGATAATTTGTTTGTGTAGCAATAAGGGAGTCATATACCAAAGACTCCAGGAAAAAATAGCGTTCAATTAAAAGGGTTTATATTGATTTAAAATGATGAGTTGGTAGCCCTTTGCTTCAAAGAAATAGAAAAGTAATGTACTAGGAGTGTCAGAAAAAAATACCATTCAATTGAGGGCCCTTAGGAGATGCTAACTTGTTCAAGTCAGCTGGGTTTCTGGTACAAAATAGGAAAAGAACTTCAGCTAAGAGATGGTAATGGGAGAAAAGGTCACTGCTACACCAGAGGGTAGTGGATACCTGGGAATTGTGAGATGCTGGGTCAGATTGATGAAGAGCCAAAGAGACTTGAAATTCCAGTTCCATAAGAAGGGCAGGAATGAGATGTACAATGAGATTTATCTTGAGCATGAGGCAAATGGACTGGTATATGAAAGTTGTGTTCCCCTACCACTTCTGATAGTGGAGTGGCAAAAATTATACAGAAAGTTCTCTAGCACCACTGTTACTTTCTTAGTATTCGGTAATTTGTTAGTTTTTCAGAAAGGCAGTGAGTAGGGTAGGAAGCAGAAAGCTGGGAATTGTCCTTTTCTTATAGATTCTCCACAGACATGTTCAACCTGTGACCCCCCCCCCCGGGCTTCATATGTACCCCAGGATAGTTATGAATGTAGCCAACAAAAAAATCATGAAATGACTTAAAAAAGATAGGAGTTTTGTGTGCGTTTGTGGGTTTTTGCTTTTTGAAAGCTCAATTGTATGGTTATCAAGTGTCAACTTTATAGATGATGTTGTAATGTCATAATGTCAAAAGGGTATAATGTAGGATGAGGAGAGATACAGCACACTCGAAAGCCTGTAGACACCAAACACAGGGATGTTTATGAAGCAGAGAAAGTAAGTTCCCAGGCAATAACCTGACTCCTCATGCTTCTGATCATCCAACCTGTCAGTCTCCTGCTGAAAATCCTTGGTGACTGCCGTTGACATCATGCTTAATGGAGAAAAACTGAAAGTATTTCCCCAAAGGCCAAGACAGAGAGGTGGGATGTCTGCTTTTGCCTGTTCCACTCAGTATTATATTGGAGATAGCATCCAGGACAGCTAGATTAAAAGTAAAAATTGATCAAGCATTGTGTTGACAAGAAATAAATTTATAGATAAAAAATTCTGTGGAGTCCCTGTCCCAAACCCCAAACTATTGGAGCTGCTCAAGAAGTTCAGCACATTAGGGTACCCCTATATACTAGCTACAAGGACTCTAGAAGTGATCTTCAAAACAAGTTTAAAATTGTTTGAGTAAAGCAATGAGATATACTTTTCAATTGCTGTGATATGACACTATGAACAAAGCCACTTAGAAAAGAAAGTGTTTAATTTGGACTTTAGTTTCAGAAGGTTAGTGTCTATCAAGGCAGAGCAAAGGCATGCCAGCAGGAACAGCTGATAGTTTACATTTTGGTATAAAGACATAGAGGCAAAGAAAGAGACCCACTGGGAATGGCCTGGCCATTTGTAATCTCAAAGCCCACCCCTAGTGACACATCTCTTCCAACAAGGGCACACCTCCCAGTCCTTCCCAAACAGTTCCACCAAGTGGGGACTAAGTATTCAAATATATGAGCTTTGGGAGGGGCATTCTCCTTCAAACTACTACACTAAACTATAGGTTAGTGAGGTAATGATACATGTTATGACATAGTTGAGCCTTGACACATGCTAAGTAACAATAAGGCAGGCATAAAACATTATATAATGTGAACTTGTAGCTCTGCTTACATGAAATGTTCAGAGAAAGCAACCACACAGAGACAGACAAGGGCAGAGGACTGTAGAAGCTAAAGGAACAGGGCAAGAGGAGTCTGTTAATGGGCTAGACGGAAGATAGCCTATGAACAAAAGGTCCACTAAGGTGTATGCTCAGAACTGGTGACTTTTAGAGCATGTGACTTGCATCAGAAACAGAAATCCTTAGTGAAATCCAGATGTTTCACAATGCAGTGAAAACCATGGTTTGGATTACAGTGAGCTTTCACATCTAAGAGGCTGGAGTTTCCACAATCAAGGGGACCTGAGAAAGGTTGGGGAACTCCGATATGATGCAGGGCTGTCTCTTCAGATTTTGCCATCAGGAAAGCTTTGGAGTTATAAATTCAGAATGTGTTTTGGTGACAGAGACAACCACATTCCCTGATTCTTGCCTTCAGTTTCGGTGTTGAGAGGCTGGACTGAAACACCCACTTTGCAGGCATTGATACAGCTAAGGGTATAGCTCTGGAGCCATCGACTGCAGACGTTCCTGAATTGTCCAGTTCATCATTATGGGAGCTCTGCCAGGGACGGGGGGTATTTGGGAGTGAGAGAGAGGGAGTTGTGGGGTCACTGCTTGAATACAGCCTTGGAGACACTTGTATAACCCTTCCACAAAGCACCCCCCCTCTATTGTATGTCTCTTTAATCTAACTAGAAGTTTCCAATCCTTCAACTACAGTCAGACAAATGAACGCAGTGCAAGAGGCTCCTACCAACCCCTCCCATCCCTGCCCCAGCCACAGGCATCCTTTCTACATCCCCACTGTGCTGGCATTGCCCCCGACAGTCTGCTCCTGCATGCCTCTGCCTTTGTACCCGCTATCACTGTGACTAAATTCTTTGTCATTTCTCTGCCTACTCGTTTAAGCCCATATTTAGTCATTTTTCTAGAGACCTCTTGGGATGCCTGCCATCCTTTCCACACTTGGGCACGGCTCCCTCTGAGCATAGTGTCACTGAAGCACTGTGTAGCCACACTAGATACATAGATCGAGTTGAAGAACACCTTGGAGACAGAACTTCTTCCCGCTGTTTCTGGTCCTTTTTGGCAAAACCTGATTTGATGCATTACGACCCTTCAGTGTTTGCTTTCCACACTGTGGCATTCCTGTGAGAGTGTGAATTGTCATAGATAGACCACCTCAAGAAAGTAAATTAAAATCCCGGAACATGTATTAAAGAAAGGTCAACAAGTAGGGGATCTATTTGTAGGTCTAGCATAAAGAATATTCTTTTTCTTCTGTTACTTCTAGAGTAACTTAAAATCTGATTACAATGAGGACTATTTCCCACCAATCAATGGTTATGGTGAAATTAGGTCAAATATTTCATCTAGCTATTCAAATGATAGTGTCTAATATATCAAGGAGACCTAGTATTAAAAGTTTGTGTGAGCCAGGCATAGTGGCACACTTTTAATCCCACTACTCAGACGTGAATCTCTGTGAGTTTTAGGCCAGCCTGATCTAAGTAGTGAGTTACAGGCCAGGCAGGGATACATAGTAAGAACCTATCTCCAAACAACTCGGTGACTCAATAATGGTAAACATACCTAACATTTCCATTAGTCATTTCTTATTTGTTAAATAGTGCTTTAGACCTAAATAAAAAGCATATTTTATTCATATAAATGTATATAAATGCATACATATACTGGGGGTCTAACGTTAGGATTCAGTTGTCACAATATGTCACCATATTAAAAAAAAAAATCTTTACCAGAAACAAGGCATTGGGGAGAAAATAGGGTGGAGGAATATTTCCGAGGGTGGCTGCTAGAGTTTGGATCTTGAAAAATGCCCAAAGACCAAAGATAAATCCCTTGTCCCCTGGTAGCCACAGTTGGGAGGAGTTAGAACCCCTAGGAAGTAGGTCCTTATCAGAGGCCTTCCAGTTACTGAAGACATTCTCTTCAAATGCACTGGAAGACACCGGACCCCTCACTGATCTCTTTTGCTTCCTGGCCATGCATTGAACAGGTTTTCTCAGCCCCATGCTCCTGCCAAGATTGGGTTGCTTAGTCAAGAGCTCAAAGCATTAAGAGCCAATGGATTATGGGCTAGAACCTCTGAAATCTGAGCCAAAATAATCCTTTTTTTCTTTCAAAATTGATGATGGCAGTATTTCTCGATAGTGTCAGCAAGCTGGCTAACACAGTCTCTTTGGTTTGCTGTTGGCTGAACACTCAGGACTTTCCATTGTGCACAAGTGGTAACGTCTGGTTTTATCAGGAAGATCTATCTGATAAGAAAGAAAGGAAACAAACTCATAAAATCAAGGTAGAATGGCAGCTACCAGAGGCTGGAGACTGGGGACTTTGGGAAGAAGTTGGTCAATTTTTTTTGCAATTAATATATTGACTGGGCATGGTGACTCACACTTGTAATCCCTACATTTGGGATGCTGTTAGCTTGAGTTCATCCTGGTCTACAGAATGAGACACTGTCTCAACCCTCCCCTCTAGAAATAAGGTCAAGAGATTCATTGGATAGCAAGGTGACTGTGGTTAACAGTGTTGGTGTATATATGAAACTTTCTGAGAGTAATATATGTATATATGTATAAATATTTATAAATATGTATATATGTATATGTGCTATATATATGTATATGTGTAAAATATATGTACATGTGGTATATGTGTGAAAATTGCAGAGAGTAAGGAATATTCAAAAGAATGTTCTTTCCACATTCAAAAAAATAATCATGATGACATGATGCTTACATTAACTAGCTTGCTGTAGCCATTCCACAATATAAACATACCTCAGAACATCATGGCATATGCCATAAATCTATACAATTCTTATCACCAGTTAAATAAAGATGTTATTGATTAAAGATGCTATCATCAGATCTAGTTAATCTAATATGACTTTAAGGTCAACAAGCATAAAATGTATACTAAAGGTGTTTTTCCTATTGATAGATGCTTATTTGACTGGTGAAGTAAGTCCGTGATAAATGTTCATTAAAAAAAGATATATATAGAGAAAATGGTCAGATCAAACATAGCATTTCATTGCAATTTTTAATAGTTGGAGCTTGGAAGAAATATAACATAGTATTTTTGAATGTGCACTCACTTAATTTCTATGGGAATCTATGCAAATTCTGGGGGAATGTAGGAAGTCAGGCATACCCAGCTTTGGTGCTCTCATTTTTTATGATGCACTTAACAAATTCAGTGCCAATGCATTCTACTAATTCCCGAGAATCAGGATCCATGGGGCTGGATGAATGCATGTGGTTCATTTCTGGTGGCTTCCCGCTTAAGACAGTACTAAGCCATTAGCAAGCTGAAGCAGCTGATGTATATGCTGTGCTCATGTTTCATGTAAAAATAACCATTATGGTCATTTCTTACCACCAAACAATGCATATTAATTACTTGGGGAAAGTAGAAATATGGGAATAAGTAGAACATAGCCTGTAACTCTCCAACTAGAAGAAGTCCATAATGTTATTAAAATTATGGTGTCTATATTTCCAGATAATTTTCTATATCTATATATTTTTTCTAAGTGTATGTATTTTTAATAAAAGTTAGGTTTCATACAACACTTTATACTTTAAGATGCATGAGAAACAACTATTCATGTGGATATTTTTATAATTTCATAGTGTTCCTCTACACACATGAACTATAATCTATTTAATTAATCCCCTATTGCTTGACATTTAATTTTTTTCCAATTTTTCAAAAGTGCAAGCAACATGATAATGAATAGAACTGCAATTAAATCTTTCCACACATCTTTTTATATTCCAAGGATACACTCACCAAATTGAAATTATGAAGTCAAATGGCATGGTTATTTTAAAAAACCTTCAATGTATATTAGCAAATTGCCCTTCTAAAAGTTTCTGTCATTTCTGTCTTTCTATATCTTAACCCACACTTACTAGAACATTGAAAGTATCTTTACATATTTGGCAGACAAAACTTGTTTCTTGTGAGTCGCTCAGGCTCTCTCTGACTACATATTCAGGGTCTTCTTTGGATTGAATTCGCCATGTGTGTACTGTCAAGAGTATGTTTGCCAATGCATTTGGTTTGTTTCTCATGGCTGTTTCCTTTATTATCATGCCCCAAAATTGTATATAAATATTGCAGACTTTACAGCTCCTTGCATATATTTGGGGAAATACTTTTAATTCCTTGACTGAGTCTTTACTGGTATTTATTTGTGGGGGACAGTGACAGGTAGAGATGTGACCATTTCTAGTGCTCAGATATTATCCAATTGTCACATAAGAATAATTAAATAAGCAGTCTTATTTGTACTTTCTAACGTTAAAAGGTAATTCCACTCGTTGAAGACCTTGTGATGTGTTCTGTGGGAAAATACTGATCTAAGTGATGAAGCAACTTTTTGTGGATGTGGGGAAATGCAAATGCTGGATTAGATCAAATCATTTACAAAAGGACTTGATTCTCTTATAAAGTGAAAAGTGGCACAAACTTTTCATTTGACTGCCAGTGTGACCTTCTAAGAGATCCATCTGGTCACTATCACCTTTTCTTCAACCCTAGAATTTCTTGGAAAGTTTCTGAGAAAAGACCTGGAGTGTGAGGGACAAGAGGAAAGCCCTTCCTAGCTTCCCCTCAGTGGGAAAGAATATTGAAAATGTTCTACATTTTACATTCTAGGTGACTCAGTAAAATGATCTCCTAAAGAAGCCAGTGCAAATCCCAGCATGGGTGAGAAAGGGGCTTATGAAGTCCCAGCCCTAGCCAGGGAGCTCCTGATGATTGGAGGCTCTGGTAGAGGTCAGTTTGTTTTCAGAGATGTAGTCTGAGAGTCTGCCTGTTCTCCAAGAGGTTCTTCTGTACCCATGCACGTTCAGGCAGCACTCAATAGACTCAGTGGGTTTCTCCAAAGGAGCGCATGGACTTCAGAGAGAAAAGTGGGGGGCGGGGGGTAGGTGGAGGTAAAGGAAGCATTGGAGAGAAGGTAATGGGGTGAATTTGATCAAAACACATTATATTGCATGTGCAAAATTCTCAACCCAAATCATAAAAATCAGATTGTAGCTGTGTGGACTTACTTCTAGGTCCTCTATTCTATCCCTTTCATCTGTCTGTACCTTCGCTTTTATGACACTGCAATGTTACTTTTGGTACTATGCTCGGTAGTATAATCTGAAATCAGGCATTGATACCTCCATCATTGCTCTATATGCATTTTAGTGCTGCTTTTTTCTAAACTCGTGAAGAATGTCACTGGGTTTTGATGGAGATTGTGTAGAACTCGAGACCACTGTTGGTAATACAGCCATTCTCACAGCATTAACTCGGTCACTTCTATTTTCTCCATTTTCCCCCTCTAGTGTTTTACAAGTTTTATTTTAAGGGTCTTTCACTTCCTGAATTAATTCTTCCCAGGTACTTTTCTGAAAAGATTCTGAACGTGTTTATCTTCCAGGTTTCTGTCTCAGCATCCTTGTTAGCAGTACATAGGGAAGCTGCAGCTTGTGTGTGCTGCTACTTTGCTGAAAATGTGTATCAGTTCTAAGTGTGTTCTGTGGAGTCTTTAAAGACTCAAGTATAGTGTATCATCTACAAAACAGAATCATTTGACTTCTCTCATTCCTATTTCAAGCCTCTTTCTTTATCCTGTATTACTGTTCTAGTTGACACTCCAAGCAGTGTATTGAATATGACTAGAGAGAGCTGACATCCTTGTCTCACTCCAAATGTTAGAGGAAATGCTTTTTCGTTTTTCCTATTGTAGTGAAATACTGGCTACATATTTTTCACAGATAGCATTTATTACTTTGAGTTGTGTTCTTTCTGTTCCTGATTTTTTTTTCAGGGATTCTATTAAGAAGGGATGTTGAAGTCTGTTGATGGCCTTTTATAAATCTGTTGTGATGGTCATATGATTTCTGACCTAGTGGTATATCATATTGAAATTATCAATTTACATGTGTTGGGCCATCCTTGTATCCCTAGAAAGGAGACAGATGAACACTTGTTCCTGTGTTCTTGGACTTCAGTTCCCTAGCATTTTATTGAGGATTTTTACATCTATGTTCATTAGGGAAATTGGTCTGTAATTTTCTTTTTTGCTGTGTCTCTATCCACTTTTGTTACTGGGGTAACATTAACTTCATAAAATGAGTTTTGTAGCATTCTTTCTTTGTCTCTTTCATGGGATAATTTGAAAGAAATTGATGACAAAATTATTAAAGTATCTGGTAGAATCCAGACACTTTGTGTTCTCAAATATGATCTATTTTGGGAGAAAATTCCATATACTAATGAAAGGAATATATGTTGTGGCTGTTGATGAAATATTATGTAACTATCTATTAAGTCCATTTGATCTTAACAACTTTGATGTTTCCTTGTCATTTTTTTTATATGGATTACCTGTCTATTGGTGAGAGTTGAACATGGAAGTCACCCACTATTATAGTGTTGAGGTCAGTGTGTACTTTTACATCCATTAGTTTGTTTCTGTGAAAATTCATGCACTGATATTTGCTATGCATGCTTAAAATTGTTATATTTTCTGATCTTTCTTTTATGACTAATTTTGACTTAATGTCTGCTTTCTCAAATACTAGTATCGCTATACCTATTTGCTTTTGAGTTCTTCTTCTTTAGAAAATCTTTTTCCATCCTTTAACTCTACAGCTGTATTTGTCTATGTCAACTTAGTGTGGGTCAAGGCTTTTAATCCAATATGCTAGTTTATATAATTTGGCTGAAAAATTAAGAACATTGTACTCAGAGTTATCATTGAAAGAAATGTATTAATTCCTGTCATTTGGTTGTTCTGTAGTCTTTGTTTGGTATCTTTATTTTGGAAGATTTTTTGTCATTTTATCATTCTGCTGTATTGGCTTTGTAAATTATTTAGGGCATGTTCCCTCCTTTCGTCTCTTCCAAAAGAGCTTAAACAACATATAAATTGCCTGTTTCTCAAACATTGAATAAAATATTTCTTGTAAAACTATTTGGGCTCCAACATTCTCTTGGGTGAAATTCTACTGAATCTTATTTTTTCCTCTCAGAACCAAGGCAGAGTCTTGATTTACATATGTACCATTTCCCATATGTATGGCATTGAGATGGGAGGGATGAGGGAAGGGGGTTGGAGAAAAGACTGTTAATAAGTCACCGGTAGGATCACCAGCAGATAAGGCTTGCTGTTGAAGGAGGGCAGGGAGAGTTCAAGGGTGTATGGAATGAATAAAACCACCAAGAAAACTGTCTTTGATTCACTCCTGACAAGGTGGTTCTTATGGGCCAGTGATCCCAGCCCCTTTAAACAAGGCTTTAAAACGGGCTTTTAAGAGTAGCAGAAATTGAGTTGAGGAGGGAGCCTTTGTGCTTGATCCAAACAAAACACATGGAAAACAGATTCCTAGAACTCAGGTCTGGGAGATTTGGAAGTCCTTTGTTTTTCCATCCCGTCTTTCTGTTTCATTTCCTGGAGGGGGAGCTCTTATGCACAGTAATGAGAACAGCCTTTCCCAGCAATGACGACAAGGGGAGGCTTCAGCAGTCCGTGAACAATCAAGCCTCAGTACCCATCCATTCCAAGAACCACAAAGCCATGAGGAGAAGATGAGATAAAGTCTTTAAAAATGTTTAGCACAGGTCACAAACTACTCACTTTCCCTGTCTCTCATTATCGTAAGTAGCTGTTGTCAGTCAAAATGGAAGCATTAACAACAGCAAATCGAAGTCTTTTAAAATTCCTGCTCCGATCTGCCTGTGCGTACTGATGTCATACATACATACCCACCCCCACACTTCAGCAGCCTCATTCCTGGGTTGGCCATGTTCAATCATGATTTTTTCCTTCACTGCCCTTTGCATGAGCAGCTTCCCCTGCTTGGAATGACCCCTCCCTGTTCTTTGCTTCCCACTCGGCAAGCATTTAGTTTTCTTCTAATACTTGGATACAATGCTATAATGCCTACGAAAGGTTTCCCAGGCCAAAACTGCTTTCATGCTTTGCTGGGGGCTCATAGCATTCCAAACCATTCTTTTTTGCAGAGTGAGCTCTCTCCAAGCTGTGGCTACAACTTATTTAGTTTTACATCCTCCCTTAGTGGCAATAAACAGTGAACAGCAGCTAGCAGATGTTTGCAAGTGCTAGTTGCGAGTGCATGTATGAAATAATCCCCCACTAAAGGTGGCAGCTACACACATCTGCTGCAGGGTGGGAACCAAAAGGCGATTCCAGAGCAGCTCTTGACAGCAGACTGTATCTCATGCTCTGTTGAGGGAAGCTCCCACTGTGTGTGTGCGCGCACGTGCGTGCGTGCATGCGTGTGTGTGTGCGTGCGTGCGTGCGTGTGTGTGTGTGTGTGTGTGTGTGTGTGTGTGTGCTTCCCTCTGAGATGGGGTTTCTCTGTATAACAGCCCTGGCTGTTCTGGAACTTGACTTGTAGACCAGGCTGGTCTCTAATGCCTAGTGGCTTTGCATCAGAGCCGTTCTCCTCCACTGGTTGACTATAAGATGGTAGTTAATATTATCTGGAAACTGCAGCAAGACCTTAGTGATTGGAAAGTCCACCCAGACAAGATAGAGACTATGATACTTGGTTCCCTTACAGAGACCATCAGGGTGGAATCCAAAAATCTGAGAAAGGCAACTACTTAAGGAAAGCAGAGAGTTTTATCTTCCTATAAAGAAATGAAGGGAGCCAGGCATGGAGTACACACCTACAATCCCAGACTAAGGGAGGCAAGGCAGGGGAATTGCATTGAGTTTGAGACCATCCTAGCCTATGTAGCAAGACCTGTCTGGAAAAAGGAAGAAAGAAAAAAGGAAAAAGGAAAGTAAAGAAAGAAATGAGGAGGTGGGTGGGGGCATTGGCTCATCAGGGAAAGGTGTTACCACAGATACTTGATGACCTGGACTTGATCACACTGCAGAAGGAGAAAACTAACTCCCCAAAGTTGCCCTCTACACTCCACACAAATGCCACAGCATGCATGCATGTGTATGTGTGCATGCACACACACTTCCATAATAATAAGTAAATGAAAACTTCTAAAAAGAAGTGAGAAGGGCAACCTTTCTTGATCAGTTATAATCAACAAGAAGATCCAAGCCGTTTGCCAAAGTTGAAGAAAGCAAACATCAACTAAGGAAAAAAAATCAAGACTTTGAATAACATTGGTTACCTGTAATGCTCTGAGAGTTTGTGTCTTTGTAATATGGTTAAGGAAGCTAACAAGACTTTTATGACTGTGTTGATCTAGATGTTTAATGTAGCCAGCATGCATAAAGTACATTCCATGTGCTGTAAACAATTGGCATGTATTTTATAGAAAATATTTGGCATTAAAAAAAAAGCCACTTCTTTTTCGAGGAGTCCCAGCAACTAGGCCCTCTGTCCCTTTCGATTTCAGAGGAAGCTGGAGAATTGCTAACATAACATGTTAAATATATTTGAGGGGACAGGAGTCTTCTCAAAAAGCTGTTGGGGATGTGGCATGCTAGTTCATTATGGGAAGAATGGATGTAAATACTGGTCGCAGAAGAGTTTAACTATTCAGGATGGAATTAGTTTTAGTGTTTCCATGGTTTCCTTCTGTTTGCTGTGTTCAGGTGTTCAGGGTGGATACCTGAGAAAAGAAGGGATTCTAGAAAGTCAGTTTTTAAAGATGACCTAGAGATCACAGAGACAACTCTGCTTGCATCTGCTTTGACTGGACAGCAGGAATGGTGAAGAAGGGATGCATGTTTGCACTGATACTACATCAGTTCTTGTTCACTCAATGATTCTTGTGTAGCTGAAAGTTTTCCTGTGTCCCACCTGGCCTGTGGTCAGGACAAATCTCTCTCACCCACCAGTCCTGCAGCTGCTCAGACCCAAATAAACACACACAGGCTTATATTAATTAAAACTGCTTGGCCATTAGCTCAGGCTTATTATTGACTAGCTCTTACACTTGAACTCAGCCCATTTCTGTTAATCCATATGTCGCCATGTGGCTTGTGGTTTACCGGTATCTTTACATCTTGCTTCTCATGGCAGCAGCTGGCAGCATTTTCTCTGCTCTGTCTTCTTCCTTCCTCTCTCTCTCTTTAGAATGTCCCACCTAACCTTATTCTGCCTCACCATTGGCCAAACAGCTTTATTTATCAACCAATCAGAGCAACACATTTTCACAACATACAGAATGATATCACCCATCATTCTTGGTCTTTGCTGTGTGCCAGTTCTTTCAGGGATACCGAAGAGGAAGAGAATGCAATGTTTGCCCTTGGGAAGCCAGGAATTTTGGAACATGGATAAGACCAGGCAAGAGCAAACCAAATGATGCAAGAGGGGCCCATGGTGCTATTGAGTTAATGAGGTGAGGAAACAAATGCATGGCACTTAGGAGCAACCATGGGAGGCTCTGTGGAGGTGGTGGTGTATGGAGTGGAGATGGCTGAATTGGGTGATACTTTCTGTGGCAGAAAAAAATGGCTGAGTTGGTAAAATGCTTGCCACTCAAGCGTGAAGACCTCAGTTCAAACTCCTGCTATCTTCATTGAAAAGCCATGGACATCAGCATGTGCTTATACTCCTGGCACTGGGGAGGTGCAGACAAAAGATTCCCTGAAGCCTGGTGCATGACTAGTCTTGCCAAATCAGTGACCTCCAGGCTCAGTGACAGACCGTCTCAAAAAAGTAAGATGGAGAATGATAGACGATACCTGCCCTCTGGCCTTCTTATGCACACATGCGTACGTACCCATGTGTTCTGCACACAGTCACACTTTCTGGCCATCATTCTTGTCACTACTGTAATTATGAGCTGTTTGGCATGTGTTGGACAGTTTCTTTGGCAGAGTAGGGTGGTGGCTGCTTTGGCAGAAGTAGTGGAAGTGGCCAGGTAGCTTGCCTTCCAGCAGGAGACACTGTTACTTTCTGTGTGGAGGAAACATTGGAGGGCTTCCCCTAATCTTAGCCAAAACGCCAAGGAGTGACTCTTGAGGGGAGGAGCAGAGTGTTTGAACAATGCACCCCTGCTGCATTGTTTGTAACCTACAGATTTGTAGTGGTTTGAGCTCACGTTCAGTGGCATGAGCAGTTAGCAGGGAGTGAGGGAGATGCTGTCACAGCTGTCCAGATAAAGTGCAGTGAGACTTCAGAGTAGGCAAAGTCTGGAGACTCTGGCAGTTTCCCAGACCTGACAGGAAAAGCATGATCCATCAAAGTAGAACACTGGGAAGTTGGACTTCATCCAAACTAAACCTCTGATCTCTGACAGTTCCCATCCTGAGGATGAAAAACCAAACTACAAAGTGGAGAACATCTGAGTAAGGTGCATATTTGACAATGGACCACAGTCTAGAACCAATGCAAGCCCAGAGAGGATAAAAGACATAAGTGGACAGACATTAGCTGAAGAAGATCTGTAGATGGCAAATAAGCACAGGATGCCTGTCATCATTATCCCTTGTGGAAATGCAAGCTCATCCCATGATGACATTCTACCACACAGCTATCAGAATGTCTACCATGAGAAATAGTAGCAGCACCAAATGCTGTTGAGGATGCATGAACCACACATCCATTGCAGTAGGGAGCCAAACAATATGGTCACTTGAGAAGCCAAGTGGGCAGATTTTATAGACAGATGGTAGATTGATAAATAGATAGATAGATAGATAGATAGATAGATAGATAGATAGATAGATA
>CABHPR010148849.1:3694-20424 GCA_902168415.1 Peromyscus melanophrys | reverse complement strand
ATAGATAGATAGATAGATAGATAGATAGATAGATAGATAGATAGATAGATATAGATAAAACTATATGCAATCACCATAGCAATTGAACCCCTGGGCAATTATCTAATGAAATTTATATTTACATATACTTATATGTGAATATCTGTAACAATTTTATTAGTAGTAACAGCCCCAAGCCAGAAGTGGCTTAGATAAATGACTTTGTATTTGAATGGTTCTGCAAACTGTAGTACTTCTCTATCATAGCATAGGACTTGGCAGAAAAAAGAGCTAATGATTGATACCTGCACCATCTTGGATGAATCTCTAGGGAGATTAGCAAGGTTGAAAGGCCAGTACTGGATGACTCCATTTACATACATTGTGATATGACAATGTTTTAGAAATGGAAAGAAGACCATTGGTGACGGTGCTTAGGGAAGAAAGTGGGTGGGGAAGGAAGTGATGATACCAGAAGGAAACGTGAAGGATATTTATGGTGATAAAAACTGTTCAATTTCTTGACAGTGAGGGTGAACATTAAACCTATATGTGTGCTAAAATGCAGAAACCCAAAAGGCATACATACATGAGTACAAGCCAAACTCCAAATAGGACTGGTGGATGCCAGTATCCAGTTGTGACACTGTACTGTCATTTTGCAAAATGTTACTAGGAAGACCTTAATTAAAGTGTTTACAGAATTTCTTCATGTTATTTTATACTTGAGTATAAACCTGTAAAGATATTAACAGCATTAAAAATATAAAAGTAAGTGTACTAAGGCTTCTTAGAAAGTAGAGTTTTTCACAGTCTAGGTGTTTGTAAAGACCAGACGTCATTTCTCATTCTAAATGAATAGCATTGGCCATGGGATGAAGGTAGAGTAATGAAGGCTCACCTTCCTTGTGGTTTGTCCAGTGTCCATTGAAGCGATCCAAGAAAAGGCTCTTTGCCTCCTTGAGACTGCTTCCCAGTCTGTAAAAACTGAGCTAGGCTATCTTTAAGGATACAACTTTCACACTCCAGGGTGGTAAATATGTTAGTTACCTGAACAAAACAACTAAAGGGAAGAAAGATTAATTTTGGTGCACAGTTTCAGAGGTGTTAGTCCATGCTATGGAGGGTAAGGCAGAGCCTCATAGCAGTTGTGAAGCAATGGAGAGGAGAGAAAAACTATGACTGAGCTAGTCCCTATCCTTTTCCATATGTGCACACACTATGTAGCTCAAGGAGGCTTTGCACTCATGATCCTTCTGTCTCAGTGTCACAGGACTATGCCACAATGCCAGGTTCTTCTTCGCCTTCTATTTCACATGCTTGCTGAGTGGTGCTACCTGCAATTAGTGTGGGCCTTCCCCTTTAATTCCTGAGAGGCCCTTGAAGATGTACTTCTCATATGCTTTGTAAGGACCCTAAGTGTTTCTCAATCCAATCCAAGTGACAGCAAGGATGAACCATCACAAGGCCACCCTTTGTTGACTTGATCTATAAACACATCTCACCAAGGTAAAGCAGCCATCTCATAATGCAAAAAGCATTCAGTTCATCTCGAGGAATCCCCAGTCCTAATGTTTCCAAAGAGTGTCACGTATCCTCTGAGACTGAAGGCAAACTCTTAGCTGTGAGATGCAATAACAGATAAACACTCCCATTCTAAAAGGCAGGGATGGGGGCATCGAAAGGAGAGGTGAGAGCAAAGTAAGACCGAAATCCAGTATGGCTCTGATCTATGTCAGGCATCTGGGGCTTTGTCCTTAGCTTCACACCACTAGAAGATAGCAGAATCTTTAAGAGATGGGGCCTAATGAGAATTTGTCTAATCAACAGGACTGCTTCCCAAAAGCTGACAGTATAGACTGACATTTCTCTACTGTCCTCAAATGTTTTCTTGTCATCTTTGTTTAAAAACATGTGTAGGTTAATTTCTGGACACTCAATTCTGTTGCATTAGTCAATATATCTGCTTTGGTGCCACCAGACACTGTATTTATAACTTGAGCCCCTTGGTGTCTTTGGACGTCAGTTAGTGAGATGTTTCTAGCATTTTTTTTTTGGTTCAAAATCATATTAAGTTTTAAGAACCACCATCATCTCATATATTTCAACCTGTGGATCATTTGCTGTGATTCAAAATTTGGTGGTGGTTCTATTTTTCCTATGACAACTAAATTCATATACTTTGAAATATATTAATATTCACATCATTCCTGGCAATTATCACATGTCATGTATTTTCCCCTCACCCTTCCAGAAGTTATAACCACTCTGCCTTTTTCCGGCATGGATTAGCATTATCTTTGTGAGGTCTTTCTACACATTCGGCATATGCTTTACTGAGATCACTGAACACGATGTATACAGGGTCATGTGTCTTCTTGCATGTTAGTAGTTTATTTTTACTGCCAAGACCTGGTCACAATTTGTTTGGTCTTATTTTGATCACTTTGAAGCTATTTCAAGGTTTCTGCTCTTATGAGTAAATTGATATGAATATTCTCATACTGCTATTTTTGTGTGTCTCCATTTCTTTTCCCGTTGCTGTGATAAAATACCCAGATAAAAGCAATGCAAGGAAGGATGGAACTCAAGGAAGGAGGGCTGGGATGGTTAAAGGGACAGCACATCACGGTGTGGAAGGCGAGGGAGCAGGAACTTGAAGCAGCTGGTCCCTTCACATTCACGGTCAGGAATAAGAGAGCCTTGAATGCGTCTATTCCAGCCTTTTCCCAACCAGGCAATAGTGTCACCTCTAGTGGGTGGTTCTTCCCACTTGATTCATGTGATACCCCTCAGACAGGCCCAGAGGCCAGTTTCACAGGCAATTCCCGTTTCTGTCAAGTTGAAAATGAACTCTGTTACAATATGCATGTTTATTTTTTTTCATGTATCTTAGATCAATATAACAGTGTAAGGTGGGGGCAGTGAGGCACACCTTTAATTGCAGCATAGTGAGTTCTAGAACAGCCAGAGCTACATAGGAAGAGCCTGTTTCAAAACCCCCAACACCAAAAAAAAAATAATAGTCAATACCTGATTTTATAAGAAATAGACAAAAAATTTTCTATAGTTTTGAAAATCTCTGGTCTTTCAACTTCCCTTTTCTTCTTAAATTAACTTTTCTTTTCTTCCTTTATATATTTTCATTTCTTATGTTTTATGTTTTACAGTTCTTACCACCAGTATGAAATTTCCCCAGTGGGGGAATACCTAATATGTCACAACAATGTATAATACTGTGGGTTGTGTTTTTGAAACCCTTCATGAGACTGAGAGGTTCTCTTTTATCCTCAGTTTGCTTGAAATTCTCATTATTCTTGACTTACATATTGTCAATTTTTTTTTCAATCCTGATACTGCTAGATTCCATACATTTGGAAAGTTATTTTGAATGAAAACAATTGTATAGAATTAACATTTCTCTGCTAAATGTTGGATAAATGTGAACTGTGAAGCCACAGGGACTTGAAGTTTTAGTCATGAGACTACAATTTCTTTTATAGACAAGGTCTCAAATCCCACTCTGTGTTCCTTTGGCATTTTTGTCCTTTCCTGAGATTAAAAAACTCCATTTAAGTTCACATTTTTGCTGGTAAAAGTGTTCATAATTCATGTTGTTCTTTTAATTGTGTAAGGTCTATAATGGATTTTCTTATTTCTCTCTTGATAATAGTTACTCGTGGGTTTTTTTGACCACTCTAGCTAAAAGACTATCAACTTTATTAGTATTTTTAACAAATAAAGTTTTGTTTGTATGATTTTTTTCTGTTGTTTATTTATTTTCTGTTTTATTGACCTCTCCTGTTTATGGTTTATTTCTTCTGATTCTTTGAGTTTATTTTGTGTTTTTTTTCTGTCTTCTAAAAGTAAAAATGTAAAATCACTACCCTTACATTGTTTCATAAATAATTTTTAAAGCTATTATTTTTCCATTAGATGTGATTTAGTTTATATAACCAAACTTGGATATGTTGCATGTTTTAATTAGCATGCATTAGAAAATATATTTTGCTTCTCTCTTTATTGAGTATTGACATACTCAGAAATATTTTAATGAGTGCACATTTGATGTTGTTCCATTGTCTTTCTGTCATAGAAGCCGTCCATTCCTGCTGCTGTTTCATCTGAATTTTGTTTTCTTTCTTTAAAGAGTTTATTTTGAGTTTTGTTCACATAGGTAATTTAGCCCACTGTAGGCCAGATTTATTCTTCTGAGGCTTGTTTAGCTCCACTGTGACTGGGAAGTCTTGTTTTCTGGGTCTGGTTCAGACCTGCTCTTTAGGTATGCCCACTCTGTGGCTTCTACCAAATGCTTTGAGTATTTTTCAAGTGTATCCACTTTGGTTGGTTGGCACCAGAGTTCTCCTTACCTCTTATTATGTTAAGAACTCTTCAGCTTATAGTTCGTTAATGTTTATCCTTTTCCTCTGGAGAGTTTTGTCTAACTTGTAGGACCAAAAATGGCACATGATTTATTCAGCTAGAAACTTGGGGGAAGCCCTATGCTTGATTCCTTCCTTCCTTCCTTCCTTCCTCTTCTCTTCCCTTCTCTTCCTCCTTCTTCTCTTCTTCCCTTTTCCCCTTCCCCTTCCCATTCTTCTCCTCGCCCCTTCTTTATGTGGAATATCCGTGTGTGTGCATGTGCACTCACTTATATGTGAGTGTGTGAAGGCCAGAGGTAGACATCAGGAACCTTTCTTGATTGCTCTCTACCTTATTTATTGAGGTAGACTGTCCCTGAGCCTGTTTCAGCTAGACTAGCTAAGCAGCAAGGCCCCAAGATCCCCTTGTCTCCATTTTTCCCAGCACTGGGGTTAAAGCATATGCTGTCGCACTGGATTTTAGGTGGACTTTGAATGCAAATCAGATCCTCAGGCTTGGGCAGCAGCTCTTTACCTCTTGCACCCAGCCCCACACACATGAAGATTTTCTTTTCACTCTTTCTTCTTCTAGGTCCTTTCCCACTAGTGATCTGCCTTAGAAATCCCAGCAGCATCTTCACCTTCCATGAATGACAGTCTCGGTGTCTTTAACTCCACAGGACTAGTTTGTTGTGTTACCTGCATCCCATGCTGCAGTCTGGTTAGTGCTTCAAGGCAGAAAACCAGGTGGTTGCAACACCACCCTCACTGGTTTGCTTTCTTTCTAATCTCACAGCGTGGGCGTGGCAGCTCCTCCACTGTCTAGAAACCACCGATTGCTTTTACCTGGGTTTCTTATGTCAGCTGGGGGGAAAGTGGTTAGTTATTTTTCTTAGAGATGTGACAAAATGTCCCACAGAAGTAACTTTAGGGAGGGAGGATATGACTGGTTTACGGTTTCAAGGGCTTTCCATATGTCATGTCTCAGCAGATAGAGCAGCTCCTTACGCCATGGCAGCCAACCAGAAAACTGAACACAGGGCTGGAAGCAGGGATGGACCCTACATCTGCTAGCTAGATCCTATGTCCCTGAGATTCTCAGATCTCCCTCAGCTGGGGACAAGTTGTTCAACCACATGAGCCTGTAGGGGACATGTCACACCCAGGCCATGAGAGAAGCATAGAAAGAACTAACCTTCAGCTACAAGCAGAAAGCCTCCATGTGTGTTAAAGAGAAAGAAATTTTGTGTATTCAACACTTCCGATTTCTTTTTGTATTTTTCAAGATTATATTTTGCTTTACATCATGTGTATATGTCTATCCGAGTATGGACGTGTGCACATATGTACAGATGTTCAAGTAGGCCAGAAAAGGGTGTTGGATCTCATAGAACTAGAGTTAAAGGTGGTAGTGAGCTGTAAGCCATCCAGTATGGGTGCTGGAACTCAAACTCAGGTCCTCTGTAAGAGCAATGCTCACTCTTAACTTCTTAGTCATATGTCCAGTCCCCATCCAACTCCCCCACCCCGATTTCTTGGGTTCCAGGGCAGTCACATAAAGCAATCCATGTTTCCATTCCTTCTGTATTCTCATGCTGGCATACATTTCAGCTCATTTGTATAATTGTTGCATAATCTAAAACCCAGAAGTGTCTTTTCTCCAAGCTGGGCAAAATAGAGTCACATTTAGAAAGTATTTACTAACTCTTCCTTTCAAAAATGCACATCTGCCATTTTGACTTTAATATTACTATGATGCATGTAAAAATATATTTCTCTTATCTTACCATGATCTTAGAGTATTTCCCACAAACACACAGGACTGTAATTTCAAATCATATTAAAATTCAATTTTTAGGGAATGAAGAAAATGAGTAAGTACTTAAGAGTGAGTGCTGCAGAGGTTGTGAGTTCAGTTCCCAGCACCCACTTTAGGTGACTCACAGCCACAAGTAACTCTAGCTCCAAGGGATCTAATCTAATGCCCTCTTCTGGCCTTAACAGTCATGTGTACTCACATACATGGTATACCACTCCATACATATTTCAATAAAATAATTTTTTAATTTCATTTTCATAGTTGCTAAGAGCTATGATAAGCGTACTGCAAGTTAATGAACTAGGTCACTGCTGTGTTGGGAGTATTGACAAAAGACAGACTCCTGGGTCAGAAATAAAAGAGCTTATGACTCAGGAGAGAACAGTAGTCAGAGTACATGGTGATGTCAGTTTTCTAAGCCTCAGGTCCCACAGGCAGCTGTGGAGGGGATGGTGCCATCCTTTGCCTTACAGGGGCACACTGAGCCTGAGAATCTACCATGTTGCAGCAAACAGTAGTCTTTGTTCAGATATTACTTTATCCTTCAAGGTTGCTCATCACACACACAAACCTGGGAAACAGCTCGGGCAAAAAACAGTCAAAGTCTTGTATTTCAGCTTACCTAGCAAGACATATCTGAGGTTGTCCAAGAGGTAAATGGGTGGAACTCAAAAAGATCATATTGAGTGAGGCAACCCAGACCCAGAAAGACAAATATCACACCCTAGTTTCAAATCTGTAGAGTTGAGTATAAAACCTGGAGTAACCATAGAAACCAGGAAAGTAAAAAGATACTGTGGTAGTTTGAATGTAATTGGCCTCCATAGTCTCACAGGGAGTGGCACTATTAGGAGATGTGGCCTTGTTGAGGTAGGTATGGCCTTACTGGAGGAAGTGTGTCACTGTGGGGGTGGGTTTTGAGGTTTCCCATGCTCAGGATACCATCCAGTGTCTCAGTTGACTTCCTGTTGCTGCAAGATGTAGGACTCTCAGCTACTTCTCCAGTACCACATCTGCCTGCACATCGCCATGCTCCCCACCATGATGATAATGGACTGAACCTCTGAAACTGTAAGCAAGACACCTCAATTAAATGTATTCCTTTATAAGAGTTGCCATGGTCATGGTGTCTCTCCACAGCAACAGAAACCCCAAGACAGGTACCATTGCAGGGGAGAGGTAGGATGAGCAATGGAGAGGGGAATGACAGAGCCTAAGTGATCTGAAGGGGGAAATGGGAAAATGGGGGGGGGTCAAATTAGGGAGGAGGAAGGGATATAAACACAGAAGAAGGAGAGTAAAATAACAGTAAGAATATCTGAAAATATCATAAAGAATCATACTATTAACCATCTATCTAAAAATACCTATAATACATGTCAGTCAGTATATAAACGTACATGAACAGTTTGGGTTGACAGTGCTTCCCCCAAGAGCCATAGACCATCTATCAAAACCCCCAACATCAGGTATGAGAAGCCCACTCTTGAATTGTTGGTCAGGGTTATCCAAGAGACTCCCAAAACATTATAGACTTTGCTATTGCCCTTGGCTACCCTCCAGAGGTGGAAGATAAGCAGCCATTTCAGAAGACATTATGCACTTTGGACACAGGGCTCAGAGGCCCTGAGTTAGACCGACCAGGCTGCCTCCTCCTTGAGTACTAGCTTTTGTGGTACTAGAAGGCACCACGCAAGCTTCCAAGGGAGGGAATCAACCAATAGTCCTACCCAGATATGATGCCTATGAAGCACAGCAACCACCAGCACAGCCCAATGATGCTAAGGGTGCCATAACTGTGACAATACCTTGGCAGGAACCAACAGCTCTCTAATTGGATTCAAGATCCACTCAACAAGAGGGAAGTCATGTCTGGTACTGGAAACTTAGCCACCTACCCAGAGCTAGTGAAGTCAAGGATCTTGTAGCAGACCACACAACCACCACTTTATTAGGCCGACACAGTCCTTAACTACATTCTAAATATTGATCCTGATACCCACAGATGAGCATAAGTCTCACCTCTCATCAAGGAAACATCACTTTGCAATAGACAGAGGCCATTACAGAAAACCACAGCCAAGCAAAATGCAAAGTCATGGAGCTCAATCCCTACTGATTCATCTACAACACATCTCCTGCACCTAAGGCTCATGGACCATTTTGAAGGAGGGGGAAGAAAGATTGTAAGAGCCAGGAGAACAGGGAGTTTACTGTGTAATTATGTTTCCTATAAACTACAGAAGCTAGACCCATGAACTCTCAGCAGTATGTCTCCCTAAGCATGACCTGAACAAGGTCAACACCAATAAGACATACTGAAGGGGATGGGAGGAAGTTTATGAGGCCTCAACCCAAGACAAAGAACTACAGGAGACTAAGGAATGCAGAGAGCGAGAGAAATAGTCTTCCCCAGGGAAGAGCACACCAACTGGATAGCCAATACCAATGGGAGGGGTTGGAGGGAAGAAAAGGAATGAAAGAAATGATGTTATACTTCAAAAAAAATATTATGATAAAAAGGACATAAGAAACCTATGAAGGAATATCTCTGAATACTTTTGCTTTGTAAGAAAAAGGGAGAACATGTTGTCATTTATAAACATACTAGAGAGTTCTGGTACCTGTCAATTACCTCTCATCAGGAAAGCTTGGGGCAAAAAATATTTAAGATTTTAGAGATTTTTATGATTTTTTTAAAAAAAAATGGACTTTACTAGTTTAAAAATCCATGCTCCACAAATTGGAAATGTCAGACATATTTATCATTCTTATGTCAAATAAAATGAAATACAAGCACACATGTTAACAGTCTTTTCAATAAAAACATACAGAACAATCCAGAGTTTCTTTTCAAGTGGACACTCCCCTGTTTCAGTGGTGTGGGTATCGCACAGCACATACTTCACAACAGAACAGTTAGGTCAGGCCTCATGTTTAGGTAGACTCAAACCTCCCTGACTTTAGCCCTTCAAAATATCCTGAATTGTTGCCAGACAACACTGAATTAGAATAAATCACAAATTCTTGGTAGCTTTCATTTATTGGAGGGAACCAGGTACCCATTATACAAAAATAATTCAATTATTTCTGAGGCACAAATGAAATGAGAAATCCAGATTTTCATAAGCTAGAGATAACTTAGAAGGAGATTCAATAAGTACAAAACCCCTTTTACCCCAGAGACTCCATGCCAGAAGCCAAAGATGGCAGCTGGGGATGAGGGATGTCTAAGGTATAGATCCCCTGGCAGCATTATTGTTGGCCCTGAGTGAAAAGATCTATGTAGGCATTCTGGTGGGGCCTCCATGTTAAAAGCCAAAGAAAACTTAATAACTACATTTTTAGTACTGAGTGGAGTCTTAGCTACAATCATAAAATCCGTGGTAGAGTCCCAATTTCACAAGTGACTCCCAGACAGAAAAGCCGTATTTGTGCATCAGATATGACAGCCCGCAGTTCTGATGGGGGTTATGTTAGGGTCACTGTTAATAAAGACAAGAAACTCCTTCTTCCATAATGAAAACCAGGATGAGTCTTATCTCGAGATATGACTTGGAAGGTCCCAAATGGCCCAGGTCCCAGGCAGCAGCGAGATCTTGATTGTCGTCCGTCAGCAGGGGTGTTGACAGAGGCTGGCTGCCTGTGTCACTACCTATCAGATATAATTGCTGAGTTTTCAGGATATGTTCCCCCTTCCTGGAACCAGAGGAAGCCAAGCCTGAAGTGTGAGACTCTTATTTTATTTACAAGTGAAGGAACAGCTGCCATGCATCTGAAACTTAGGTTAGAGGGGGGAAAGCGACATTATGAGGTACAGGGGTGACCTGTATTAAGAATTATGTAGGATAACTAAGAGAAAAAATGATCAAATATCCCAATAGGGCTTCGTCTCTGTCTCTGTAATGTGTGCCTCTTCCTTGTCTCCCTCCTCCAGAATCATGACTCAGTGAGTTCTACCCTGGCTGGGTCATGTGTTAAATAACTAACCTATGGCAATCCCAATGACTGTTGTGAAAACCTAAAACTAAGACATATTTTACATTTTTTTTTTTTACATTTTACTTTATTTTGTTCGTGTGGCAGAGCAGGGGTACACACTGCCATGCTTCACATGTGGAAGCGACAGGACAGCTGATGGCAGTTATAGTGGTATTCTATTTGTACTGAAATGTGATTTTATTTGTATGTTAATAAATAAAGTTGCCTAGGGGTCAGAGCTATTAGCAAGCCATAGCGAAAGCCAGGGCGGTGGTGGTGCACACCTTTAATCCCAGCACTTGGTAAACAGAACTAGGTAGATCTCTGTGTGTTCAAGGATACAGCCAGCATTGGAGACACACGCCCTTAATCTCAATACCAACCATAGAAGACTTGGAGGTCTGTACAGAGAGGCAGTGACGAGGCAGTCACGTAGTTGGGTTTACAACCAATGAGAAGGCAGAACAGAACTCTCATTTAAAGTCAAACGCACAGGAAGTAGTCCCTTTCGGAGAGGTCTCTTGGCGGGAGAGGCTAGCTGGCGGAAAAGTGGGTAAGACTCTTAGCTCTGACCTCTTTGGCTTTCATCTTTACATTGGCTCTGTGTCTCTTATTTAATAAGGCAGTTGGTTACATCTACAGGCAGTAACTTCTTCCCCTTCACGATATGACGATGTGGGTCCTGGGAGTCATACTCAGGTCTGTCAAGTGCCTTTACCCACCAGGCAGCTTGCTGGTCCTGAGACACAATTGGATTCAGTATACTTTCAGAAGCAGTGGGGATATTTAATAGTGATGTCAAGTGTTTTTTTTTTAGAAAACATTTAGTACATAACCATTGCTGGGGATTACATGAGCTATTGGTATGTGGCCTTTTAGGAAAAGCCTCGGTGATTACGTTTATATATAAAACCACAGTGGAGGTGGGCAGAAGCCTTGTGTGTGAGAACCAAGAGTGGCCTGGACTGTAAAGATGGAGCTATGTAGACCTGCGGCCAATGTGTCTAAGAAATGGGAGACAATAGCAGGAGAGACCACACAGACACAGACCATTTCTGATTGGGCAATAAAACCACAGTGAGGACTTTGGCTTCTCTTGGGGGTAGGAGTGGGGCTAGAAGGCTTGGAGCAGAGGACTGGCATGATCTGAGAATGACATCATTTTTATAGCTTCCTAAACTCATATAAAAACGGATCATAGTGTGACTCTCACAGCAGCCCCGGGAGAGTTGTACATTTCAATTGTTCATTCCCATTTTCAGACAGACTCACACACATGTTAAGGGAATTGCTCCAAAGACAAAGCTAAAACCAAGTCACCCACTCTTACGGCTCCAAACTGCCTCTTCACCCTTCATTGAATGAGTTGTTGGCAGTGAACATGGAAAACACCTGTCATTAACAGGAATGACATCCCAAAGACAGGTTACTCTCTGACGTAACCACAATGGAGTTAGGAAGCCCAGTAACGTAAGGTCTGTAGTGCTCAATGTTGATCTACAGCCCAGCGTTCAATTTTATATTGCTGTGATGATGTCCTCTGTAGTGTTTTCTTAGCAGCACTACACCAGGAGCTGTTGCATCTCCTCCCTCTCCTTTATTCTAAATCTTCTGGAGCCTTTCATAACAACAAGATTTGAAGTAAGAAGTAAAGCATTCCCCCGACTGGGTTTTTCTGTCTTTTCCCCGTGAGGAGAACTCATTGCTATTACGTCGTTCTGAGGGTGTTACATCAGGGAATACTGATGTCCCCTCCCCCACTTCTCAGTGATAGTGGTAACTCTGATCACAGCTGACTTCACTGTGAAGATTCTGTTCTTTCTCTGTTAGCTATAACTAATAAACATCGGTGCAGAGGGACTTGGGGATCGTGTAAATGGCCTGTGCCACACCCAACAGCCTCCCCCTCCAGTGATCCATTGCTATTGAAATGCAGTTTATATTTTTGTATATTATTCTTGTATCCTGCAATCCTACTAAGCCACTTAATGTATTGATTTTTATAATATTAAAACAAACTTGAATTTTTGAGTTGAACCCCACTGTATTAAAATATGACCCTTATTAAGCTGGATTAGGTTTGCTAGAATTTTATAAATCATTTTTCTGTCCATGCGCTTTAGGATTCCTTTGTATCTTTTTTAATGTCTTTCTCTGGTCTGGGCATCAGAATAATACTGACAACATGAAGCAAGTTGGTGTATTCCCAAACAAAGACTTCTTTGGAGAGAACGTTTTTATAGAATTTCAATCAAAATTTTTCCTCAAATGGCCTGTACAGTCAATGCTAAAGCAAACTGACCTAGAATTCTCTCCCCCTCTCCCCTCCCCCCTCCTTTCTCTTCTTCTTCCTGTCTTTCCTGTCATTTTAAGATAGAGTCTCACTTTGTCACCCAGGCTGGTCTTGAACTCATGACCTTAACTCCCACACTCCAGAATGCGGGTACTGCAAGTGCACACCACCACACCCAATTCTCCTTCATTTCATTGTTGATATGTTCTCTTTTTCCTTGATTCTTTTATCTGGCTAGACAGTGTTCAATGTTATCAGTCTTTTCAATGAAACAGCTTTTGGTTTTGTTCCTTTTTCTCTGCTTCAATACCCATCTTCCTGCTTCTTGCAATTGTATCTGTGCCTTTCTTCCTCTGGTCACTGTTTATGCACTTACTCTTGTCTACCTTTTTAATGTCGATGCTTAAATCATCAACCAGCTCTTTCATTTTCCTTATATACATTGATGCTCTTCATTCCTTTTTACACATTGTTCTAACAATATTTTTCCCTTGCCTATTTTTTCAGTTGTTATTTGTTCTTTGACCTATGAATTCTTTCTTGAACTGTGTATTTTTTTAAGTCTATTTCTTAATTTCCAAGTACATGTGGGTTTTCCTAGATACTAGTCTTTCAAGATTTCTAGTTTTCTAAGAACATGGTTCATATGATATCAGTGGGTTTGAAATTGTTGCCCTTCTTGTAGCCATCAAGTCGGTCCATCTTGGTTGCTCTTCTGTGATGCTTGAATAGAGTGCTTTGTACTAGTCTCTAATATTTGGAATATTCTCTAAAAGTCAGGCAGGTCATACCTTAAAGAATCTTATTCTATTACTCTGTAAGTTATTGAAAGAGAAGAGTTGAAATTGCAACTCTGGCTCTATTTACGTACCCTTTATGCCCTTTGATATGTAGAAGGTAGATGCCATTGAGTATGGTCAGGTTATCCTTCAGACAATGACTCAAGAAAACGAAAGTAAGCATTCCAGTTTCTGGAAACTGCTTTTCAACTTTTTCCTCTTGTGGGAATGCACATACTTTGCTTAATCCCAACTGGAGCATGGCTACCCTATGTTCTCCTGATTTGGGTATTTATTACAGTAACCATGATCTGTAATCCCTGTTTCCTGCTTTGACATGTGCATGAAGCATCTACATTCTACTGAAATATTTTTGGATGAAATGATATGATGTCTGGAATTAGTTTTGAAATATACAACCAACACACACACACACAATCACAATTGTAATGGCAGTAGAGATAACATGTTTTGACAAAATCTTAACAAAATATAAATCTTGTTGATGGAAGTCACTATTTTAATCTACTTTATGTGTGTTTTAAGTATTTTATAATGATAGAAAAATCATATATGTTGGGAAAGGTCATGAAAGTACAAGTTTATCATGAGCTATGAAGAAATAAATCATATTGATAGGCAGGTTGATCCTCTGCTAGCCATCTAGCATGCACAATGCAGTGTTTTGGAGCATAGAAAGGCCCCATTACAACTGCAGCAGCTACAGGAGAAGGCTGGGGTGGCTGAGTGACAGAACCTGGAGATTCTTATAGATAGGGTTGTCTATGTTCAACCAATAAGTCTTAGACTACCGTGAGCACAATTGTCTGCTCTTGAACACACCAGGACTAGTAAGCACATTTCTTTCCACTTATTAAAAAGTTCTCTCTAAGTAAAAAGGGACTTACATCATATGATAAGGTAGCACTAAAGAAAATGTGTCAATAAAATATTGTTTAAACTTATTTAACAATATAAAAGGAGTTAATATAATTCCTTAGTAATGATATGTAGAGTGGAAGTTGTCACAGCCTCTGTGGAGGGCAACCTGGTGAGATTCTTCAAAAGAGAAATGTGTGTGTCCTTAGATGTCATTCTATGAAATTAACCTTTGCATATGTTCCTAAGTTATTCAAATAATGAATCTCTAAAATATTGCCGTTCATCGCTGTTTGTAGTAGGAAATTGCTGAAAACCAAAATATCTGTTTTTAGTCTATGGGCAATTGAGAATATTACACAGTTGACAAAATAATTTTCATTGAAGAGAATTTTTAATGGGGCATACCTAGGACCAGGTATCATTTAGTTTAAAAAATATTACAGTTGGGTTTCTACAGCCATAAATAATAATGAATTATTACCGAGCAGGAAAATGGATGGAACTAGAGACCATTGTGTGGAGCAGCATAAACCAGACCCTGAAAAAAACCATATTTATCTCATGGGCAGCATTTAGATTTAGTAAGAATATCATGTATGAGACATGAAGGTAGGAGGGAGACAGCCATGTGGTGGGGGAAGGGATCTAAAGAAAGGAGGAGCATGTGCCAGCAATGAAGATTTTTAAGATAAATACTGCATGCTTTCTCTTATATGCAGAATCTCGATTTTAATACAAATGACAATAGTATATTCAGTGTTTGGGAAACCTGTAGCCCTTCAGCCCTGTATTGAGAGGTAGCAATAAACTCTTTTAATTCACTTTTTTATAGCTTACTGGTGCTGGTGGTGGTGGCAGTTTTAGAAAAGGGGTCTGCTTTGCAGACCAGATTGGCCTTGAACTTGTGGTAACCCCTTTGCCTCAGCCTCCTAAGCAGGGAGATTACAGGCATCCACCACCACTATGGGCTACCTCTCTCTTTTTTTTTTAAACCAAACCAGCATGTCTGGCAACAATTTCATTTTCTCTTTGTGCGAGATGCTGCCCTATGGTTCCCACATATAGTGGGAACCCATACAACGCAGTTTATTGATTGCATAACACTTTATTATGGTTTGTGTGGACCACTAATCATATATGAACAGAGAGTGTGCTTAAATGAACCCTTCAGAGAATCTCTCCATGAAGAATTTATTGATGCAGCAATCTGGTGTGTGTCCACTTATAGTCCCCAGCCTTGCCTGGGATGTGTGGTCACTGCCAATCTTGGGAGAGAGTGTAGTTAAAATCTATTCCTGGTAGTTTGAAATTGATCAATTATTTCTCCCCTGAAGTAACTTGCTGAAGACATGTATTCAGGCCAATCTGTAAATAGCACAGTAGACCTGAAGCAAACTATACAATCTCTTTCTAAACAAGTAGTTTTATAATGTCCTTATTTAGCAGCAAAAATAATATAACAGGTAAAGATTCCTATGAGGCAAAGACTTAAGAAGCCAAAACTCTTTATCCAGTGGTTCATGGGCTAAGAAAACCTTGCCCCATGGCTCACAGATGTAGTAAGGGGGTTAGTCTATAGCCTGCACGTGATGCTGCAAGTCTGTGGACACAGAGTCAGGATGTGGAAAGGATAAAATTCTGCCTCCAGGGACTCAAAGAAGGGGGAGTTGCAAGGACAACTTGCTCAGTGATATTTCATTATCATAATCCTGTCTACTGCCTTTCAATGCATTAGGTCAAGAAATTGGCAACCCCTTCTCATTTCTCCTGTCCTTACCTACAGCTGGGGGTGGGTTTAGGCATTCTGTTCCCACTAAGCTATACATTTCAACAGTTTTCCTTCTTTTCATTTCCACACTGCTACTTACACCAGGGTTTCTCAGGCTAGGCGTCACTGGCATTTCAGGGTATATTCCTTATAGTGGGGGCTCTTCTGTGTCGTGGCGGCTACTGAACCTCATTCTTAACTTAAACTTACTAGATGCTAGAGGGATCCCACCTCTGGTGTGACAGCTCAGTGCCATCAGATATGACCAAATATGGAGAGCAAAGCTGCCCCTGGCTGAGAACCATTCTTTTAGAGAGGCTTGGAGACTTCTGTAGGTTTTATCTTCTGAACATAAAGATAAAATGGAAAGCATAGCAGGTGAATTATAGCCTGCCCACTTCCCACTGTTGTTTATTGGACCAAGCACTGGAGCTCGCAAACTGACAGACCGAAGGACACATTTATCAGAAGGTCTCAGACCTTGACCTACAGGGTAATTTTGTTTCAAATTAAGCTTGAAGGCATATAGGAGAGGCCTGTCTTCTTCAGTCTGGATTTTTATGGAGCATGGAAGTCAAGAGAGGAAGGAATGCTTTTTTCCTCTGGACTCTTAACTGCTAGAACTTTCTTGACCAGTTAGAACTAACCTTGGTTAACTGCGTATAGGCATAAAACCATTTCTCTTAGAAGTGACTATTATCACCAAGTTAGAGAGCTTATAAAAAAAATGATCCCCTGGGATCTGTGATAGGTTTCCCAATCCTAAATTGTCATCCCTAAACACATGCACATATGGGCGACACTAATTGGACTCAGTATATCACACACACACACACACACACACACACACACACACACACACACACAC
>CABHPR010148848.1:27729-40111 GCA_902168415.1 Peromyscus melanophrys | reverse complement strand
AAATTTATAATCATCTCCAAATAAAAAGGGAAACTGTATTTGTTTTGTATTATGCACTTTATTTTGTGTTTTGTGAATAGTTTGTTCTTCTACTAGAACATTATATATGCTATATAATTAATATAAAAAATGGAACATTTAGAGTGATAGACTAATATCTAGTTTGCTTCCTATACAAACTCCTCAATTTTGTGACTCAGAAGCCTGCTCTCTGAGCACTCTATTTCATTACCACACTGTGTAGCCTTCTTCTACTCATCTTTATGTGTGCTCTGGTGTTTAGTAGCATTTCTTGTATACAATGAACAATTATTAAATGTTTATTGAACAGACATCCAAATAGATGGATATAGAGATAAATGAATAAATGAACCAATCATTTTACATTATATAAGCATAAGCTATTGCTTCAACTAAATGAATTTTCAGAGCCACTTCAAGTTCTGTTTTTAAAAAGTCATTTAACATCATCCATTCTTTGTATTGTTTCTAACCAGAACATCTTAAATTTGTCACTCTGTCTCTGTTCTTTGTATCTTGACCTAGTCCTACAACTAAGCCTCATCCAGTTAACTCATGAATAACTGTCAGAGTATATTTTCCTGCTGACTTGCATCATTATTGAGCAGATTTTGTATAATGATGTACTTTTTAAAGGCTTACATGATGAATTAATATAGTACAGGAAAGGTTCTAACTAGGAAGACAGTTTTGTATGACAATGTAAACTGTTTTCAGACATTGTTAATGCAGTCCATGTGGCTCTCTCAGCGTACTTTGCAGTAATAAATCACTGAATTTCCTTGAGTAATCGAAGACTCTTTCCAGACTTATCTAACTAGCCCAGATGGGCCCTAAAGAAGATTCTTGCCAGAGTTTTCATTTGCACATGTGAGTTCTCATTGATGTCAAAGCAAACATCAAGCAAGAAAACAGCTCTCACATTGTATAACCGCTCAGTTATCTGGCAAGGGGATCCACAGAGAAAGATGAAATAAAATATGAAAATAGACCTCACAGTATCTGAGAAACAAATGGATATAGGCAGGGCAGATGGGGTCTGCTCTGAATCTGAATTAAGGTAATGTGAAAGTAAGGGATCAACAGTAAAGAACAATTTAACTTCTATTGGCATCTGATACATACATGTACAAGTGCACACAAATGCACACATATGTATAATATAAATACTGTGAACATAGAATATACAGCTCTTGCATAGTTTTAATCATACAACAAGATGACTTAGAATTGTGTTATTAAGGGCTGGCAAAATGAAATGATAAGGC
Organism: Peromyscus melanophrys; assembly: GCA_902168415.1. Lineage (NCBI taxonomy): Eukaryota > Metazoa > Chordata > Mammalia > Rodentia > Cricetidae > Peromyscus > Peromyscus melanophrys. Next base: position 38,822 of record CABHPR010148848.1, on the reverse strand, counting down.
TGACATCAAACAAGATGGTTTAGGACAGCAAACAGAAAACTCGGTTAAGTTGGATGAGCATAGAGCTCTGCTTTTGGAAAAACGTTAAAGGAGAAAAATCCCTCACAGATTTCCAAATAATAGAAAATATACTATCTTTGTTAAAACACTTAAGCAAGAGTATTATGGGCCTCATGTAATCTCAGCATACCCTGATGTAGGTGGTATAAAAAGTGGAAAAACATTAAATAAAATTGTGTTTTCAGTATTGTATAAGATACATAATGTGGTCAAACTGTGTGTTCAAACTTGTAAACTTGACCAGTCCAAATAGGTTGCTTTCTTCATCAAACAGGTCAATATTAGTCATAAATCACATATTTACTAGGCCATGTTGCTTCAGCTAAAAAAGAGAGGGGAATTATAGGTTTTTAATTAATACTATGTGTAGTGAGTACTGGGTGGGATCCTACAAAAAGGAAACTAGCGAGCACAAGATTAAGCATCATGAGATTCTGAGAAATGGAAGTAAACTTCTAGTAGTGAAGATTTCAAAATATGGCATCCTTATAAAACTGGCATGGTGGATGTAGCCTCTGTTGGAAAATACTTGTTTAAGGAAGTGCTTGGAATCTCATCTTGAAATTTTATTTGCTGAGTCACCTAGTTCTTTTAATGAGGTTTGGTCATGAGGTGGCTAGGCATGTAATTTAGACAGGGAAGATTCAATCTCTTATTACCACATAGAACAATACAAAAATGTTTGGATTATATGAGAATTGATAATATGTATGAGCAATATATAACACAGTATGTAAAAGAGTGATACTTGAACTTTCTCATCTAAAAAGGAATTGAGAAGGGATATGTATGTATATTAGAGCTATCTGCATGGGGGCTGAGCTTAATAAGTGAACTAATTATGGTTCCATTAGAGGCTGAAACATAGTTAAATTTGAAGAAAACAGTCTCCCACCTTTTGGAGAAATTTTATCTTTTTGGAATTTATTTATTTGGAATTGCCCCTCTCAACTTCCAAATAATAGAAAATTTGCTTTCCGTCTGCATGTGAGACTGTGTACACCTGAATGTACATCCAAGGAGTACGAAATAAGCATCCAAGGTGGTTGAGTAGTGCTCCACTTCTCTGCAGTGTGGCCTTCACAAACCTGTTTTAAAATTTAAAAATTCAAATATGTATTTGTGTGTGATTTACTGTGCTGTGTGCTTCGTATGTTAGATGTTTTGTGTGAATAGTAGTGTTCAGAAATAATAGCTTTTATCTTACAGGTTTAATCCTTTCCAGTAGACTGCTAGTGTCATACTGGAGCACCATCTAAGCCATGGCCAACTTTAGATGGAGAAGTATACCTGGATGCACTAGTGATTTCTGCCCCAGGGAAACGAGATAGTAGACAATAATCCTATATATTTCCTAAGCCCAGATGTATAACATTATCACTGTTGCCAGGGTGTCCCTGGTAAGTTTTCTGATTATTTTTCTCTGATTATTTTTTGCCAAAAATCGTCTGCATCAGGAAAATCAAGCTACTATTTACATCAAAAGAGTTTTGTAGAAACTCAATGATAGTTAAGTATTTAACTTTGGAATTTATTATCTTTAGCATGGGAGATACAGCAGGAATTAAATACGTATTAGCTTTCTAATTTTTACCAAATTCATTACAGCAGTTTTAAAGGAGAATACAAAACTATTACAGAAACAATCCTTATAAACAGTATAGACATTAAGGAAAACTCTCATATTTTCACCTAAGTATCCTGAGAAATAACTGCCATCTGCTCCCATAAAATATCCTGTTGAACTGATCAAAAATAAATTACTGGACTGGTAAACCATTTATCTGTGTTGATATTTGTTGTGATCTATACAATTATACAGATCAATTTCAAGGCATGTCAATTTACAATAAGTCTAATGCAATATCACAAAAATGTCACAGCATGCTTATATTTGGATATATTTGATATTTCATGGTTTTTCTCAACCTTGTTGGAATTCTAAAAATCATCAAATATTATCAGTTTCTCTCACATTGCTGAAGAACTATACTGTTTTTATATAAGCTAAGGTGTCAGTATGAGTTGCTACTCTATTTCATATGGTTTAATGATTGGCTTTGAACAACAAACAATAGACACATTTGGTATCCTCTTTGCAGTGTAGTATCCATATTTGGATATTTACATACCACAGCATTATTCCTATAAAATATTAGTAGCCTAGTACAACTTCAGAGTATAATGGGCTTTTATGGTCATTGACATTAGTCTCATTGTAGCCTTAAATTTTCATTTCACTAGATGAATTTCTGTGTCTGTTAGTAACAAAGAGCCAGTCAATTAAATTTTTTTTAGTGAAAACAAACATCAAAAATAAAGTCGTGAATTCCTATTGTGTTCATATCATAGTTAACAAACAGTGAGGTAATCTATTTTGTTTAGTTTTTCGGTATTTTTAAAAAGAGAACTATAAGTGTAATATCACTTTTTCATCCTTGAAACTTGGAATTTTAACAATACTACTATAAACTTTTTTAAAAGATTTGTTTATTTATTTTATGTATATGAGTGCTGTATCTGCATGTACAACTTTATGTGAGAAGAGGGTACCAGATCCCACTAGAGATCATTGTGAGCCACAATGTATGTGCTGGGAATTGAACTCAGGACCTCTGGAAGAGTAGCCAGTGCTTTTAGCTGCTGAGTCATCTCTCCAGCCCCACTCTAAACTTTCTAATCTTAGTTAAGGTGTCTTGAATATTCCTTAGTTTTATCCATGTTTTCTGGAGGAACTAAACATATGCTCAGTAATTTTGACTTTTCATAGTTAAAAGTCCGAAACCAACCAGGATACAATGAAGAGAGTCAGGATAAAGAAAGGAGTTGTTTGGATTGATTTCGTCATAAGACACCCAATCCTGCTGCACAGTGGGTCATGGGGAAGGCTCCTAGTTTACGTTACTTCTATTATGTATTGTAAGAAGAGGGAAAGTTTCCCTTGGTTGCTGAAGTATTGATTCTGGAGAAAAAGACTTTGGGTAAGGATGGGTGAAATGAAATGATGCTATTGTTTATAGATTGGGAGACAGTAATATTTAGGGTTTACATCAATCTTTCCTGAAAGGTCCACAGATACAAAACAGGTTGTGAGTAGAGAATATTTGCTGCCAAGGGCTGAAGTCAAAGCATCTGGAAGTCTTGTGATTCAAATAGGAAACATCTGCACACCAGCTAATTTGAGAAAGTACAGCATATTCAGTGCAAAAATCACCAATTTAACACGCCAATCATTGGTTTACCCTGCTATTAATTATGCCACCTACTATTACTTGGTGCCAAAAACTCCTGGCATGATAGGGTGGTTGGGGTGGACAGTTATCTTATTTATTAATAGATTAATGAGAACTCTCAGGTGTAACTCAATCTTAACAATGTGAGGTGTTAGTAAAATGTGTGTTCCTGGGCATGAAAAAAAGTCATTCAATAATGATAAATAGGCTACTCTTTTATTTTGGTTGTCTATTTTACTTTCCAGACTCAGAAACATTGTTTTCTGGAAGATATGGACCATGACTCCATGCTCTGTATTCTTTATCATGCTTTCATGCTGGTTATATCATGGTTGATGCTTAATATATTCTTAGTAACTGGCATATTCATTCCATAGTCTCAGTAAAATATGCATTCATTTTACTCAGATATTTGATTCTCAGCATTTTATATATCCTTTGAGTATTCAGTTCAGCTTTTTATGTAATTACAGGAAATATCTAGCTTTGTGTAAGGATTTTACAAGATTTGGAGTAGCAAACAGTAATGAATGCACATAATACCTAAATATTTAAATGGAATGGTGTCCACGTGTTAAGACTTGAATCTTAAACTTCCCACAAAGACCCATATGGCAAATGTTATTGGGAAGCAGTGAAATTCTTAGGAGGAGAGGCATACTAGAAGGAGGTTTAGGGATTGGGACAGGTCTGGACCCTGGACGCTTTCTCTCTCTATCTTCCAAACATCATTGTGTAGGCAGCTGTGTTCTACATGTACCTCATGTTTCCTATAATGATATTTTGCCTTGCTACAAATCCAGAGACCTTAGACTCAAACCTTGAACCAAACTAAAGTTTTCTTTCCTACATGTTGTTATCGATGGTATTTTGTCCCAGTGATGAAATGGGAACTAATGCACTACCAGATCATAAAGTACTATCTTATTTTAAGATTAAAAAAAAAATGAAGCCAGAGAAATTAGAGGATTTGAGGAAGAGGATGCAAATATTTGAAGTACTTTAGTATTTTATTTTGGTAGCAATTTTCTCCTTTCAAAGTTATATCTTCAATCCTTATGTGAGTTTTTGATTCTTAAGGTCATAATTATTCACAAATTAATACTGATACTTGGGGTACTGCAGAATGAGAGAGATCACCCAGATCTTTTAGGCAGTGGGAGGTGGAGAAACAGAACATCTTTGTTGTGCTAAAAGAAAGTATAGTTCTCTCCCTAAGTGTTAAAAGCAGGCTTTGGAGGGAGTGATCATTCTTCAAACCAGTACTATGTCTTCGTAAATGGCCCCCCTACTGAATTCAAAGATTGTGCGGTGCAGAATGAGGAGAGCCTCTTTCAATTTCCTCTGGTGCTGTCAACTATTCAGAGCGAGGCTGTTTACACTTTCTTGGATATAAATGATTTTATCTCCATTGCTGACAATGTTGAATTCAATGTCGTTCTTTTTGATACTGTATTTGCTGAAGAAATTGTATTGATTTACAGAGTCTCTCGTCTGTAATTCCCCTAACATCTCAAGGCCTTTTAGGTTAACCAGTTTCTTTCAAACACCCTTCAAGACAAAAACATATTGGTTTTCAAAATCTCAGCAGGCTCTGGCAATATGGGAATAAGTGTTGGCTTTAGTAATTAATAATTTATATTTACATCACTATCTTTACAAATTCAGGTTCCAGCAGCCTTTAACATTTTATAGCTCTGGTTTTTTTTTTTTGTTTGTTTTTTGTTTTTTTTTTTTTTAAACTCACAACAGTTCTATTTTTTGGCGATGCATTACTTCAGATGCATTGGTGAAAGCAATGATTTATTTGGGTGATGTGAAGAAGAAGCAAGGGAAATTAAGTCCCCCCACCCACTCCCCCTTTGTACAATCGATAATTCCTTTCCCCATCCCGACTTTAATCATTGCCTGTCTGGATTACTGCAGACTTCTTGGTCCTCCTAGCTGTGACCTCCTTCCTCACCAGAGAGTTAAAAAACTTTGGTTGAATTCATCTTGCTCTCCCAGAAACCATATTACTAGTCTTCAAGTGTCCCCCTTGCTTTGAGAATTAAGTTTGATATTCCTGATTGTGGCCAACCTAGTGGAAACCAATTTAATTTTATTCTACCATACAGTTGGAATGCTTTTAACTCATTTATTTTCCTTAAGTCATCAAAAGCTTCTTTAAGGAAATTTTCTAGATGGTTTGTATAATGTGAGAAATGACTTTTTGGTCATATTCTGTTGATAAAATAGGAATCTTAAGTGTGAATTTTATACAGTAACTACATAGTGCCTTGTGCACATACTCTTCTTTATTTTCATAGTGAATCAGTTGGAACGTATGGCCTTGCACATGTTTGGCACGTATTTTCCCAACTGAGAAATCTTCAACCTAAGCATATGCATTTAAAAAAGAATGCAGGTACCTAGCACTAAAGTCTTTGATGTTCTAATATAGTTTTTCATCCAAACTGACATAATGTACATGGCTGTGATGACAGCTTATATAATTACTAAGGTTATTTTGTTTTGTATTTAGAGATATTTCCCACCATTTGGGGCACTCTGGGGAACATGTTTATATTAAATCATTTTGCTCAGAGATAAAGAGGTAGGGGTACATGTCGTTTGAAGGATAAATTAGAGTAAAGTTTAAATAAATGGAAGATGTGAGTAATCACCCACTGAGCATACGTAGTTAGTTGTGCCTTGTATTTTGAATGATCAACCAGGGTCTTAGAGACTATACATTTATGCTACTTTGCCTACATTCACTAATATTTCTCCTACATAGATCTACTCTGTGAACAAATCATTCAATAAATTCATTAGAAAGTATAAAGTGTGGACTACCTTGATCCTATGCTTTCTCTGCAAACCGAAGACAGGGAAGTGCATTAAGCAAACCAGCCAGTGTCTAACGTTGCTCACTTTCTAGGGTGACTGAACAGGCAATTAAGACTGGATATAAGCACATAAAGTAGTCCATGTTTATGGTGATGCACATTATGCCTAATGTAATACACAGAGGATATGTGAAATCATGGGATGATGAGGGAGCTCTACCTTAGCTCATGTGGACAGAGAAAGCCTTTGTGAACAGGAGGGAAGTGAAGTGAAACCTGGATGATGATGTGTGGCTTAGTGAAGGGCTGAAAGCAAAGTGTTTCAGACAGAAAAGTCAGAAAGTGAAATGGCTTTGTGTTCAAAGGCACTGTGGCTAGAGACTGTTCAGTAGGAAGGAGGATCGTAGGAGAATAAAGATTAGAGGCGGGCAGTAGAGCTCCGAGATGTGGACCATGGAGTGGAGTCTGCCTTTTATTTTAGACACAGTTGGAGGAAGTTAAAGAAAGGCCTAGTGATCTGATTGGCTTATTTACAATGACTGATAGATATGTGTAAATGAGTTATAGGAGGATAAGAGTAAAATCAATCCGTTCAGGCATTTTATGTCTCATTTGTAAATATTAAACCCATTTTAAACTCTTAGATAACTTTCCCTCAAGTCATTAATATTTGCATTTATTTCTTTGAGCTCCAAATATTTTCTGGATATTGCATGGTTTTCACCATGGGAACACCAGTTTTGAAAATATTCTCATGAATGTTTGCTAATAAAGTATTATGAGATAGGACAGAACTTAGAAATTTTTTTAGTTTTGTCTATTACGATATACTTCTGTTCATTGTTTATACATAAAAGAAGGTAGGACTGTTATATTTTGGGTATTCAAAGTCACACCCCAAACCTCCAGTGTGTTGCCTTCATCCCCATCTAGAGATGCAGTTGAGGAATGATTGAATTATGAGGACACCAGCTTTTATCAGTAGTTCATAGATCAACAAACTATTAGGATGTAGGTAGGACTGAGTTGGAAGAAGTAGGTCCTTGGGCTGGTGAAGGGGACTCCTGCACAGAGGGGGTCCCTCCCGGACCCCAAGTTAGGCACACGCCACATCTGAATATCAGTTTTCACAGAAAGATCCTTTATTAAGCAAATACCTAAAAGTAGGTACTTTCAGTCTATAAATGATAGAAATCTTTCTTAGCATGTAGATACTGATGACTGTAGTCAGATACTAAACTTATATACTGTTGGCACATTGACGTTCTTTGATTTTTTTTTTTTTTTTTTTTTGGTTTTTCGAGACAGGGTTTCTCTGTGTAGCTTTGCGCCTTTCCTGGAGCTCACTTGGTAGCCCAGGCTGGCCTCGAACTCACAGAGATTCGCCTGGCTCTGCCTCCCGAGTGCTGGGATTAAAGGCGTGCGCCACCAACGCCCGGTGACGTTCTTTGATTAAGGGTCTTATTTATAAAAAGACAAATTTATAATCTTCGACCCTAATTATGAGATGAAAAACAAGGCATTGGAATGTTAAGATGTAATTTTGAAAAGTTGTATTTATGTTTGTTTCTAGAGTGTTGTTTATGCCATTTAGTTTTCCTTTCTTCTGAAGTCCCATGGGCAGATTAATTTGCTGTGTCATCAGAGGGATGTAATTTGCTGTTACATCTGAGTTACTGTAAAAAATAACTGAGATGATAAAATTCTAAAGTGTTTATTTTGGCAGATTTTTTTTTATAGAGTTGGTCCGTCTTTTCCTTTAGCCTGCAGTGAGGCAGCATACCATGACAGAGAGCACATAGCTGCTTTCCTCATGCCTGGGATGGAGAAGTATGAGAGGGATATGGGCTAGGGTCCCAGTTTCCCCTTCAAAGACATGCCACCAATGACCAGAGGAGCTCCTGCTGAGCCCCAACTCTACTTCTGAGTAGCACCAACCTGGGAAGTGAGCCTTTATCATATAGACCTTTGAGAGATGTCTAAGATCCAGAGCACAGCAGTGCTGGAGGATAAATGATAGGCAGGTATGAAATATATGTGTAGAGGCTAAGGTATGACATGGTCTAAAATGTTCGAGGAATGGTGAGAACTGAAAATTATTTGGATATGTGGTCAAATAGCAAGAGATTAGTATTTGGAAATTCAAAGTAGGTTGATAATATTAAAACAATATGTCATGTCTACTCATATACTGTGAATTTATTTTATAGAAAAAGGTGTTATAAATAAATAGGGACAGGATTAGGCATTGATTTGAGAACTTAAGTATAGCATCAGTAAAACTGGCAGATTGAAATGGCCTTCAAAGAAGATGTCATGAGGATAGGTCAGTGATGTTCCTTTGAATGAGAGAATGCCCCAGACAAAAGAAAAAAAATAGAAACACTTGCTATTATCCACAGCAGACTAGATGGGGACACATTTGAGAGGGTAATAAAAAGATTGCTTAGTTCATTCCTATAATTTTTCATCTAATTTTCTGGATATGAAAATGTTAGTGAGCTGGGGAGGAATGCTGGTTGCCAACAGAATTACAACAAACAACACAGCTGGACCAGATGTAAAATCAACTGGAAATAAATGTATAAAGCAATTGTGATGGTATTTTTTCCCTAATATTCTCTCTCTCTCTCTCTCTCTCTCTCTCTCTCTCTCTCTCTCTCTCTCTCTGTTTACACATCTGTCATTCTATATTTTTGTTAAACAAATGGAGGAAAGGAGGAAAGAAAAAAACGACAGAGGGAGAAATAGGAAAGAGAGAAGAGAAAAGCATATCATTATAAGTACACGTTTTTGCCTGTTTTTATTTCAGTAACTGAAATAATTCATCCTAATGAAGTGAACTAACTCAGTTTTTCCTACATTTAGGAAAAGGACAAATGATTAAATGATACAATTTTTCTGGTACTGACAAGAAGTAGTTGGGGATGATTGAGTGGCAAAACAGCATTCTACTTTGTAGAGCTAGGAAGATGTTTTTCTTGTTGAAATATTTATAAAACATTTCTTTCTATTTGTCAATATACTCTCTCTTCTGTGCAGTACAGTACTGCAATACAATGATACAGAGTCTGGTCTCATGAATGCCAGGCAAGTACAACACCCCTGGCAGATATTTACAGCCCTCATTTTAATTTTACAATATTTGAAAAATATGTTAAAACCCTATAATACAAAGAAAGAATGCAGATGTCCTATTTGCATGGTAAAATGATGCAAGGAAGGCCATGACCTCCACTAGATTACAGCAGTTCCGGTTTCGATCCCAAAGTCAGCAGTGACCATGGGTGCACATTTGGTGGACCACTTAGTCCCACAGTGTCTAACTTCATCAATGGATCCCAAAGTTAGCAGTGACCATAGGTGCACTTTTGTAAGACCACTTAGTCCTACGGTGTCTAACTTCATCAATAGGTCAATCTGCTGATGAGTACTGGGCTACTGGGAGGTAGTGGAAACTTTGTAGGGCCTAGTTGGAAGAGTGCAGGAGATAGGCCCTTGTAGGATCTGCTTTGTCCTTGATTCCTTCCTCTCTGTGTTTTTCTTTCTTGCTGTCTTGAGATGATCAGCTTTGCTTCACTAAGCGCCCCTAATCTTGTTCTTCTGCTCCACAGGCCCAGAACAATGCAGCCAAATGACCATGCTCTGAAGCCTCAGAAGTGAAGATAAATCCTTGCTCATGTCAGTAGATTTTCTGAGGCCATTTGTCACAGACACAGAGAGCTGACTAACAGAACAGCTTCGACCAACTTGGAATGAGAACTGTAGACTCTGGATCCAGTGGCATTTGAAAACCAGTCATTGAGCAACAGAGGTACTGTGTGTGTCAGAATGGGTGAATCTATTTAAGTATCCTAATGTCTTCTGTATTCTAATGAGGGCAGAACCAGCTGGCAAGCCTTCCTTTTCCTTCAAGTGTGGGTTGAATCATGAAGTCATTTCAATGGTCTCTTGTTGTTGTTGGGGGTTTATTGGCTCTTTCTGAGTGGCCTGCTACCTAGGTCCCAAATAAATTACACACGGAGACTTATTCTTACTTATGAACGCCCAGCTTTAGCTTGGCTTAGTTTCTAGCCAGCTTTCCTTAAATTATCCTGACTACCTTTTGCCTCTGGGCTTTTCTCATTCTCTTACTTCTGTAAATCTTACTCTTTCTCTGTGGCTTGCTGTATAGCTGGGTGGCTAGCTCCTGGAGTCCTCCTCCTTCTCTGGCTCCTAGCTCTTTTCACTCCTCCATCCCTTTTCTTCCTCCTCCCAGATTTCTCCCCACTATATATTTTCTTTGCCTGTGAGCCCCACCTATCCTTTCTCCTGCCTTGCTATTAGCCAGTTCTTTATTAGACCATTAGGTGTTTTACATCGGCACAGTAACACAGCTTCAGAGTTAAACAAATGCAACATAAGCAAAAGTAATACATCTTAAAATAATATTCTACTACAGTCTCCCTCTCTAATAAATGACTGTGACGTGTAGAAACAATGCCTGTGTTTTCCTACCAAACTCACTGTGGCTTTGTCGATCATGGTATTGGCCTTCTTCTAAGAAGAAGGCAGATTAATTCACAAAGTTTATGACAAGATTTTTGAATTTCAGGAGTTTTTTTGTTCTATCTGTATAATCTATAATTCTTAAGTATACAAACAGTATGTGTTGCTAGATTTGAGAATAATTAAAGCTGCAGGGAGATGGGTTTATTTGTTCTGCAGTTTCACATATCCTCTGGGAAACAAAATTGTGGTACATAAATTCCAGTCTGAAAATAATGATGCTGTTCCACTACACTTCAGTGTTTACTAATCCATTGACTAACAGTACATTAGGCCAAATGGATCCAGCACATCCTGTCCAGCCACTGCTATGGGAATCTGCCAGAACAACTGGCATAGGTAATTCTCTATTTCTGAGAAGCAGGCTACAGGTATTCTTTCTTTCTTTCTTTCTTTCTTTCTTTCTTTCTTTCTTTCTTTC
>CABHPR010148848.1:0-27719 GCA_902168415.1 Peromyscus melanophrys | reverse complement strand
CTCTCTCTCTCTCTCTCTCTCTCTCTCTCTCTCTCTCTCTCTCTCTCACCAATAGAGCACCATTATATCACTCTTGACTGACAAATTAGGAAACAAAATAAACAGACTTGGAAGAAATTGTGTCTACAACAACTAGAAGTTTCAAACAGTGACTTCTGCTATCTGAAGAAAACTGAATCTTCTCCCTCTTCATCATATTACCTCTGTCACCAGCTCCTTCAAGTGAGTTTGTCAAGGTCTGTTGAGTGAGCACTTTTTTTTCATTTTTCTTTATTAAGAAATTTTCTACTCACTCCACATGCTATCCACAGACCCCTTCCTCCCTCCTCCCACCCCCAGCCCTCTTTCCCAAGCCACCCCACATTCCCACATCCCCCAAATCGAGGTCTCCCATGGGGAGTCAGCAAAGTCCAGCACACTGAGCCTAGGCAGGTCCAAGCCCCTTCCCACTGAACCAAGGCTGTGCAAGGTGTCACACCACAGGCACCAGGTTCCAGAAGCCTACCCATAGACCAGGAACAGATTCTGAAGAGGTATAAGCTTTTGTAAAATCTGCCACAGCATGGTACATGCTCATCAGTAACTGCTAAGTTAAAGCATAGAAGAGCCAGTTCTCTTGATTGAACAGCTATGAAAAGTCATGGGAATTTTTCTTTTGGGCCATCAACCAGCTCCCTAATCATGACCAAGAGACTTATTAATTATGAATGCTCAGCCTTAGCTTAGCTCTTATTTTAGTCTGTTTCTCTTTATCTGTTTGGTCTCAGAGCTTTTTACCTTTCTTTCTTTCTGTGGGTCTTACTTTCTTGCTATCTCCATGTCTGCTGGTGGCTGCCTGGCTTCTGGCTCCTGGTTCCAGGTGTGTCCGTCTCTTTCTCCCTCATTCTTTCCTTCTCCCTCTCCCTCTCTCTCCCTCTCCTTCTCTTCCTCTCCCTCCCTCTCTCTCTTGCCTAGATTTCTCCTCCTATTAATTCTCTCTGCCCACCAGCTCTGCCTATCCCTCTACTGTCTAGCTATTCGCCTTTCAGCTTTTTATTAAACCAATCACGTGCCTTAGGCAGACAAGGTGAAACAGCAACACACATTTGCATAATTAAACAAAGGCAGCAGAAACAAATGTAACATGCCTTTCCACAGTTAAAGTAATATTCCACAACTTAAACAAATGTAATACATCTTTGCCTAATTAAAATAATATTCCACAGTGAGAATGGGATCAAATATAGTTTCAGATTATATCAGACATGGTTATCATCAAATCCACTGAGGATTCAGCCACAGCTAAAACTTCAAACTTTAACCTTTATTTTTTCATTATAACAAAAATGGAAAATTCTTAGTTTGTAGAATGTAAGTATTTTGCACTTTTATTTTCAAATGAGATAAATATCTTTCTAGTATTTCAAAAATATGAATATTGGTGACTCTTTTAGCATTCTTCCCAATGATTAGGAGAATTTGCACATCTTCAGCTAAGCTATGCTGACCTGTTTCACATGGCTCTCTACTTTTCTTAAAATGAAGCAAACAGAGAATATAACATGTAGAGAGGATGTTAGTAGTTTGTGACCTGCACACTAAGTTTGTCCACCATCTTCTGTTGGGGTAGGCCTTTGAGTCTATAACACCCTTTGTAATTTTAAAGATTAGAAAAAAATCAGAAGAAGAATAACATTTTGTGATACAGATTTTTTTTTATGAAATTAGTAATTCACTCTCAAAGACAGTTGTACTGTCTGAATCCACATTTCTTATAATATGGTTGTGACAGAGAAGAAATGGCTCATAAAACATGACATACTTTTTGACATTTACTGAAAAAGAAAGCTTATTTTAGGTATATATGAGTCAGTGAGTAATGAAAGGGGAATGTGATGCCTCCAATTTGAAGAGCTTCATAGTGGGGGTCAAAATGTCATTGAGCTGCACAAAGAACTTGGTAGAATGCATGTAGACATGACCTCTTCAAGCAATCCCATCTGATCCTTTCCTGGTTATTGGAAAGGCCTTGACGGTAGAGCAGAGAGCTTTCCTATTGGGTGTAGCTGGAAACATTTCTGCTGACAGGTGTTTTCCCTCCCCACACCCTATGCCATAGGATTTGTGTATTATTTGTCTTCTCAGACTCCAAATACAGATGCAAAGCACAAAAATAGAGAACAAATCCATGGGTGGCTTTCTTAAAGAGGTGTGAGTAAAGAGTTCATAGGAAAGCTCAGTTTAGCATACACAGCTGTCATGATCAAGAGTGATGCCCCAGGCATCAAATCTGACTGTTGTTTTGTCTGACATTGCTATTTTTATCTGTGCACATACAGCAAGAACATGTCAGCAATACAGTGTAAAGGAGTTTTCTCATTCTTTAGAATATATTTGGTTTAATGACCCTTGGCAACATACTAAGCATTGGATAAACTGAAGGCCAAAGATTATCAGGAACATAGGACATTCTATTTACAGCTGTTTTATTAGTTTATTGGCATTGCCATTCAAGCTAAAAGAAGTTATTGTCAGAGTGACTATTTTACACTGTGTATAAGGAAGTGTTTAAACAGATTTTCTTCTGTTAGTCAATCATCATGCTACCTATTTTGACTTTTTGTAAGTGCTATGGTGGCATTGAAGAAGGTATCTAGCATAAAAAAAAAGATGGACACAATGTCCTAGAGTAAGTGCAGCTCCTGCAAAAACATGAGAAATGTTTTTACATCTGTTTACCAGGAAGAAAAGGCCCCAGCTTGAGCAAAAATCATAGTTACCTGCAGGGCTGAAAGGATCAGGCTATTGTTACAAGGAAATGCATAGTCTAGTTGATGGAAAACTTCTTTGCCAAGAGCATGAGGGAAACAATGTAATAAAACGGACCCAGTCAGATAATGAAAGTGCTGGAAAGCCATCAGAGGAACTGAAACATGCTTACAGTTATAGAACGGAAAATGTGGGAGCACAAGGGGAGACCTGACAGAAGTTAATGATGTAAGTCAGCAGGATGGGCACAGAGTGGTCAGTGCCAAGGAGAGCCTTCCATTCAGGAATAACATTTGAGATTCACGCAGGTCTGTGTTGTCCATGTGACCCTTGTTATCTCAACTCAGGACTCACAAATAGGAGAGTAAACCCACAACTAAATGATTTACGATGCTCATGTTTTCTTCACCCACATCCCTTTCCCAGGTTTAATTATCAACATGTCATTTCCAGGATTAGACCCTGTTGGTCAGTGAGTCCTTCCCCATCAAAATTCATCCATCTTCTCTTTTTTCTACAAATCAGAGAACACAGTGATGAATCTGATTCTCTCTACTGGATCTCTCTCTCTCTCTCTCTCTCTCTCTCTCTCTCTCTCTCTCTCTCTCTCTCTCTCTCTCTCTCTCTCACTTTTGACATCTGTAATATAGTCTTACTGGATTTCTAGTATAAATTCTGTTTTAGGTTGTGTTCAGTTTGACTTTAGAAAATAAACCAATATAATACTTTGGGATCCGAGTTAGACAAACTGAGATCAGCCAAGTAAAGGCCAATTCAACTGACATGTCAGAGATGTGTCCAAGAGGACTTTCCGAGGAGTGGAACTTCAAATATAACGCAAAGATGAAGGCACGAGGAAGCAGAGAAGATGTCTTGGAGGATAACTGGAAATTTTCAAATGGTTTCAGTAGGACAAGCAGACATTTGAGAGATGCTCAGAAGGAGGAAGAGGAGAAGTCTATTTGGATACTCTTCAAGGGCTCAAGAAGAAACTGCTTTGAAACATCTGTCTATAGTATAGCCAGATTTGGAGGCAGAGATAAAGATGATAACAGCAAAAGCCCCAATTAGATGATGTGTTTATGAGGATCACTATTTAAGGGGAAAACTCTGCAGTGAAACACCTGTAAAGAAGATATTTGAGAAGGGAAAAATAAGAAGAGGAAAGAGAAAAATTTCAGAGACAATTTTTAAAATGGTGTCAGTTGACTCATTTGGTTATAGATGCAGACATTTTGTGTTCTTTTTTTGAAATAAAGGAAAAAAATACTTTGGGTGGCTGGCTCAAAGATAACAGTTAAGATTTCCTTACTGATGTTTTTACTGGTGGAAGATTGAGATGGAGTCTTACTATGTATTAGTACTTATGATGCTCCTGCCTCAGTCCCTCATATGCTGGGATTAAAACTGTATTTCACTAAGCTCTTCTCCTAATGGACATTTAAAAAATTTCCCCAAGAGTTGTTTGATCACCCATGTGATGAGGGCTTCCATTTGTATGTGCCAAGGAGAAAACAGTAACAGCTAACATGACTCTACCCAGTTTAAATAGGCTTGAATTTATTTCATAGATTTCCTTTTAATAGTTCCATAAGATAGGAATTACAGTCAACATAACACAAATGAGGGGGATGAAATATGAAATGAGGTATGAAATATAAGGTAAATAGATGTTTTTTGCCATGTTGGGAATCAAATCTTGGGCATTTTCTATACTGGCTAAATGTTTTACTACTGACCCACAAACCTAGTTAGAGATAAATAAATATGTTAAATACACAAACTTAATCTTCAAACCAGAGAAAATGAGAGAACACATTTATATCAAAGCACAAACTAAGCCAGGGTATTTGCAAAACTTACTAACAAATTTCCAAAGGTTTCTGGCTTTGGTAACAACATTGAATCATTTTTCAGACAGTTATTTTTGCTAGGTAATTGGGGTATGAATGGCTGATGTTTTTCTCTGAAATGGGGCAAGTTCATCTTCTGTTGTCAAGCAGCTCCTTGAAGGACCCTTTTGTCCCTGTTTGGTGACTTTGACTCCATCACTCCTTGGCCCATTTCATAATTCCATTGCAAACTTTCTGTCTTGGCATTCAGTATTTCAGTGCCTCCTAGACATCTGTATGTAGCATGTATCTGAAAGTTAACTTATGTTCATTTTTATCTTTTATTTTTCCCTTTTTTGAGTAAGAGGGTCCAATCAATTAGAAATCTTTGAGTTTGAAACTTATCTCACTGACATGAACATAAAAGATGTTATGAAAATATTCACTGATTTTATTACAGCTGCTTAGAGGACAGAAACTGGATTTGGACTGTAATGAATGTCTTTGGAACTATGTGCTACCAATACTTTTCATCTGTTTAAGAATGTGGGTTGAATTTGACCTATTTTGGAAGTGTGCTTTTCATCTGATTAAGTTGTGTGATTTTTGCCTTTGTTCACTTTGTCAGGGTGTTTTTGTGGATTCAAAATATTTTTCTTTATTCATGTGTGCATATATTTTTATGATCCTCACTCAAGGAATTTTCAATGCCCCAAAAGTAAAAACACTTATCAGGAAATCTAAGACTTGAATTGAGTTTCAGAGAAAAAGTTGTTCAAGTCGTGTATTTTACCAAAAAGACTGCAGCAACCTGGAATGACAGATGTACGTATATTCATAACACCAAAAACAACCTGGTAAACAACTTTGTTTAAAAAACACAATTTCACAAAACCTCTCACTAATTGCTGTTCACATTCTATAGAGCTATTTATAAGGCAAGATAATGCCCCTCCTCAGTCTTTTACCTTTCTCTGGTTATTTGTTTACCACCTAGTGGGGTATATGGTCACCTCTTCAGTTTGCCTTCTCTTTCACCTTGATTTATGTTGTTTTTAATTTAAGTCAAACCATTTTCAATATCCTGGTTGTACTATTTACCTTTCTGTTGCTATGATAACACACCATCACTGAAGGCAAATTAAAGAAGAAAGAATTTATTTGAGGTTATAGTTTCAGAAAAGAGCCCATAATAGTGTGGGAGGCATGGCAGCAGGCAGCTGTAGCAGGAAGCAAAAAGATCACATTTTCAACCACAAACACAAAGCAGAGATTGTGAACTGGAATTGGGGTGAGGGATGAATTCTCACACCTATTCCCATCATATACTTCCTCCAACAAGGTTCTACCGCCTAAAGGTTCCTCAGTCTCTCCAAATAAGGACACCAACCATGGACCAAATGTTAAAATATGTGTGGTGATGTTTTATTTGTACTCTAACAAATAAAACTTGCTGGAGAGCAGAGGAAAAAGCCAGCCACTGTATTAAACACAGAGGCCAGGCAGTGGTAGCACACGCCTTTAATCCTAGCTTTCAGGAGGCAGAGATCCACCTGGATCTCTGTGAGTTCAAGGCCAAACTGGGACACAGAGCCAGGCATGGTGGCACACACCTTTAATCCGAGTGCTAGTTAACCATAGAGGTCTGGAGGTCTATACAGACAGACAGGAAGTGATAGAATTGGGCAGAAAGAGGAAGTGTTGTAGCTGGGTGGAGAGAGGAAATAAGATGACAAGGCACAGAAAGGTGTATAGCTGTGAGTATACAGGAAGTAGCTCTCTCTTAGGCTGAGGATTTCCTAGTGGTAAAAACATGGCTGGTTTCTTTCTGCTTCTCTGGTCTTTCAGCTTTCACCACAGTATCTGGCTCTGGTTTTTTTTTATTTTATTATTATTATTATTATTATTATTATTATTATTTTTTAGTAAGACCTTTTATGATTCATGTTACAAACATGTGAGCCTATTGGGGACATTTCTCATTCAAATCACCACAGTCTACTGCATAGTCTCAGGCCCATACCACAATACAAGATGCATTTAGTCCAACTTTAAAAGTTGCCATAGTCTTTCACAGTTGCATCACTGCTTAAAAGTCTAAAGTCTCTTCTGAGACTCAAGGCAATCTCTTAACTGTGACTCCTAAAAATCAAAAATCAAATTAAATATTTCCAACATATAATGGCACACAATATACATATTACACACACATACACACACACACACACACACACACACACACACACACACACACACACACACTCCAAAAGTGAGGAATGGGAACATAATAACGAAATATTGGACCAAAGAAAGACCAAAACTCAGCAGGCCAATTACCAAAACCTGTAGCTCTGTATTGGTGTCCAAGACTTTACTTTCTAGGGTTTAGATGACCTCACTCCTCCAATTTTGCTTCCTACAACAGATGCCATTTTCTTGGTCTAGGTGTAGCATTGCTTGGCAGATGTCTCATAGCTCTAGCATCTCTAACGTCTTCATAGTAAGCCAGGCTTCATTTTCACAGCTACACATAGTGGTCTCATAGCCCCCCTCTCCCTTTCTTCTCAGGACTTTACACGTGTACTCCCTTGCTTGGCCTCAGAGACTCTCTGAAACCATGGAAAAGGAATCCACAACCCCCCACCTCTCATCCTCCTTTCTCCTAAGCCACTTGGATGACACTATCAGTTTTGCCTCCAGGGTTGGGCAGACCATCACACTTTCTACCACATTAGGAGCAGCTTTTGGAAATTTAAGCATTTGCTTGTCAGGAGAAGGCAACCTCTAAGTGTTCTGCCTTCAAATTGGCAGGTTAATTGGGTGGGGTCATGCTCTAAAGCCACCAGCATCCTCCTGTTTCCCCTTGCAGAGCAGGAGGCCTCTCTCTCATGGCTCTAATCTCCATAACAGTTACAGCCTGTCTTTCAGCTCAGGCCTTGGCTGTAATATTAATATTCCCAGTACTCTTTATTTCTGCTCCCTTTGCTCTTTTTCACTGTAGACTTAATTATCAGTAACAACTATTATATTGACTTAACATAACATTGTCTTTAAATTTCCTCTGTGATCTCAACAATTCTCGCTCATATAGACCCTCCTCTTTCTCACTAACTGGACTCCCGGAGCTCCACCTGGGGCCTAACCGTGGATCTCTGCTTTCAGATCCCTCAGTCATTGGATGGGGTTTCTAGCACGACAATTAGGGTGTTTGGCCATCCCATCACCAGAGTGGGTCAGTTCAGGCTGTCTCTTGACCATTGCCAGCAGTCTATTGTGGAGGTATCTTTGTGGATTTCTGTGGGCCTCTCTAGCACTTTGCTTCTTCCTATTCTCATGTGGTCTTCATTTATCATGGTCTCCTATTCCTTGTTCTCCCTCTCTGTTCTTGATCCAACTGGGGTCTCCCGCTCCCCCAAGCTCTCTTTCCCTCGACCCTTGCCCTTCATTTCCCCCACTTATGCCCAGGCTGTTCATGAAGATCTCATCCATTTCTCTGTCATTGGGCGATCCCCGTGTCTTTCTTGGGGGGGGGGGTCGTCCAATTAGCGAGAAAGAGGAGGGTCTATATGAGCGAGAATTGTTGAGACCAAGGTTGGATAAATCACAGTGACAAATAGCCAAATGAATGGAAACACATGAACTATGAACCAATGGCTGAGGGGCCCCCAACTGGATCAGGCCCTCTGAATGGGTGAGACAGTTGATTGCCTTGAACTGTTTGGGAGGCATTCAGGCAGTGGGACCGGGTCCTGTGCTCATTGCATGAGTTGGCTGTTTGAAACCTGGGGCTTATGCAGGGTCGCTTGGCTCGGCCTGGGAGGAGGGAACTGGCCCTGCCTGGACTGAGTCTACCAGGTTGATCTCAGTCCTCAGGGGAGGCTTTGCCCTGGAGGAGGTGGGAATGGGGGGTCGGCTGGGGGGAAGGGGAGGAGGGCGGGAGGGGGGAGAACAAGGGAATCCGTGGCTGATATGTAGAACTGAATGGTATTGTAAAATAAAATAAAATAAATAAAAAAAGAAAAATAATAATTCCTTAAAAAAATTTCCTCTGTGAAAGAAATGAATCCACTACTTTTAAATTTAGTCTCTGGTAAGTTATTAGGACATGAGCAGGAAGCAACCAGATTCTTTGTCAAAATGGCCCTTGCTTCCCCCTGAAATTTCATGAGCCAGGCCTCTACAGTCGGCATTACTCTTAGCAGAACTATCTTCTAGGCACCTACTAGAGGAACAGCCCATTAAGTTCTACGTACAGCATCCAACTGCTCTTCTGGTCCAAAGTTCTAGTCTTCCACATTCCTCCAAAAACCAAAGTCCGGTTCTTCACAGCAACAGCCTGCTCTCTGGTGTAAACTTATATATTGGTTACTTTTCTTATGCTGTATTAAGAACCATGACTGAAAGCAACTTACAAAAGAGTTTATTTTAGCTTATGGTTTCAGAGGAAGAGTATGTGGTGGCAGGGGAGGCATGGAGCAGATAGCTAGACTAGAAAGCTGAGAAATCACATCTTCAATAGGATTATGTGGCTTGTTACTTTTGGCCTTGACTATTTTGAAATAGTTCAGCCTACACTTTGTAAGTTGCTTGAGATAAATATACAAGAGAACATGATGCGTGTTTTAAAGAGTAAACTGATGAATTCATAGAATAACTTGATTTTCCCTAATCCTGACTATTCGCTTTCGTGTTTGATGTTATGTTAATCAGAACAGATGATTTGACCTGGGCATAGTGGTGCACATCTATAATCCCAACACTCAGAAGGTGGGCAAAGGAAGACCAGGGTTAAAGCTTATCCTTAGCTGCATGGGATACTTAAAGCTACCCTGACACTGTCTCAAAACAAACACACAAAATAATAAATACTTTTGCTTTTCAAACATCCCACTCTTTAATTTTTATTATGTAATCATGCTTTTCAAATTTCATTATTTATTTAAATTTATTTTACACTAATGTGTGTGCTGAGTCTATGTCTATGCACCATCTGCATGCAGTGCCCTCAGAGCCAGAGAGTGTCAGATTTCCTGAAGTTTAACTGACAAGTGATTATAAGATGTCCTTCAAGGATATTGGGAACAGAATTCAGGTCCTCTACAAGAGCAACAAATGCTCTTAACCACTGAGCTAACACTCCAATCCCATCATTAACTTTTGATAGTGAAGATCTCCTGTGTAATAAAATTAAACTATACAATCTGGATGAAAATTCTAGCTAACATAAACTTTAAGCTAGAGTCTATCAGCAAATAAAAGTAAAATGTATTAATACTAATACTAATATAGTAATTAGTGTAACTCCTAATACTAATGTAGTAATGTGAAGATGCCCTCTATCCCAAGACATGGGCTTTCAGAGAGGAGAAGGAAAGTCAGCTGATAGGCAATTAAGAGTACAGACCCTACAAATTACCTCCTGTTTTAGTTTCATTTATATCAGTCTAGACTACTACAATGTCAACCAATTTAATATACTTAAATTTATGCTGAGGTGGGAGAATGGCTATGAGTTCCAGGCAATTGTAGGCTAGAGTGACACTCTATGTCAAAGAAACAGACAGACATACTAGCCATTATTATAGAATTGAAAATTTAAAAAAAATTGCTGGTCCATTGGCAACTACGTTTGTTTATTGTTGTTTTGTTTTATCACATACCTTTTCTGTGTACTTTAAAAGTAATTATTTGTAAATATGAGTAACCTAAATAATAATAACAAATAAGTTCAGCCCATTGGGTCAAACAATATAGTAAGGCTAAAAATGAGATGTTGGAAGTTGTTTGGCTTGTCAGCTGATAGACGTAATAAACATACATCCAACTACAACGTTGTATACATAGTGATAATAATGATTGCTCATGGCTTAAAATTCAGTCTTCATTGCATAACCTTCTATTAATCTGGTAGCCTTATTCGTCTGTTTCATGAAATCCTCAGATCTGATTTGATAAAGGCTCACCTTTAAGTATTACAGCCTTCTAGACAAAAGCACCAATTTTAACTGAAGTGAAATTGCATTTACCTGTGACTTGTGTATTTGTGCAGAGACATCAGAACATTTCAGATGGATCTACTGACTCTGATTTCATTTGTCTAAGTAGATAAATCTTTGGTATTGAACTTGCTTCTACAGGCATGACAGTATTTCTCCTTAATCTAATTTTACAGCCTCCTCCCACTTCTGAGGAGAACAAAAGTTTAAACAGGAAAAAAAACTGAAGGTAATAAGGGTCACTGTACTGTAGTAAACACTTGGAAACAAAATGTTTATTTTGGCAAAATGTACTCCTGGATAGATCACTTCTTCTTTTACCTGATGCATTCAAAAGAAATGATATTTTATACGAAAACATAGTAGCAACAATTAGTTCATTGGTTGCATTTTCTTGACAAATACAAATAATTTTGTTAGTATTTTGCGTACTTAGTAGAGTCAAATAAAGCAATTTCTTTCAAAAGGATGGAATAATGGTCATTTTTCTGTTGTTGGAATCACAACATAATTATTGATCATGCTTATTGTTTCTGCTCTAAATGACCTTTTAGCTGGAAACAGGAAGGATTTATTCAGGAACATGTCAGTAACTGGAGATAACACTGTCTGCACCAGGTCACTCAGTTTCTACTTGGGTCTTGCCTGTGTACTTGGCAATATTTATAATCGTTTAAGGTTATAAGAACTTAGGAAAATATCCATTCAAGTAAATGAAGTAACACAACTAACGGCTAACAAATGTCCCCAAATAATTGGTCAGAATTATTGTTCCTATTTTGTGTATCAATTGGTTGAATGAAAATGAATTTTCCTAAGGCACTTTAAGATTGTCCTGAGTAGGTTAACCATCCTTTATGGTTTTCCAGCATTGCCTAGTTCATTTTGTCTTCTCTTAGGACTTAAATGTAGTATTTACAGAGCAGTGGAGCTGCAACTCAGCACTCCTGAGCTCTTGCTCATGATGAGATCCTGGGCTTTCCAACAGATTTCTCACTCTCTGGAGGCTTCTGTTAATTCATCTGCAAAATGAAATCATTCCTAAAGTATCTCTGAGTATGTTAAAACCATAGTGACTTTATTTGAATTCAATTTTAGAAAAAGGAAATAAATCTTTCCACACATAAAACAAATTACAGCCAAAGAACTGTTCTCATGGAAGTATGCTTAGAGCAGGCCTGACCTCCAGGTACCTTAGAACATGTCTGTATACAGCATGTGTGCCAACAGGTATATATAAACTATCAATGAAAATCTTAGTAGACACAATTTAAACAACCAAGAGAGACTGTATTAAGATCGTGTCAGTTAAGGACTAAGACCTTAGAGATAGAAAAGATTAGAGATGAACTAGGTTACCCCTCAGAAAGAGGATAAATTTTGAGCACTGTGGCAAGTTAGTGGGAAAGTAACTAGAGGACACAGCAGCCAGCTGCTCACTTTGAGAACACCATTTGTGTTCGCTAATTGTTGTATACAAAATTTAGATTCCTATGGTCACACAGATGAGAGAATGAGAGTGCTGTCTTGATGCTGGCACTTTAGAACAGTGGTTCTCAACCTTCCTAATGGTGCAACCCTTTGATAGAGTTCCTAACAATAAAATTATTTTCGTTGCTACTTCATAACTGTAATTTTGCTACTGTTAGGAATCATAACGTAAATATCTGTGTTTTCTGATCATCTTAGGCAATCCTTGTGAAAGGGTCATTTGACTCCCAAAGGGGTCATGACTTACAGATTGAGGACCACTGCTTTAAAAGGATACTCCCTGTTACTAAAAACACACCTGAGTTGTAGAAAATTCACATCTAAAACTAGCAAGGAAAGACTTTATCACGATCATTTTAATTTTAATTTTATTCATTTCTTTTTTGAGACAAGGTCTTGTTATATAGTTCAATCTCACAAGAAACTTATAATAGTCTATCCATTACTTCTCAAAGGTTTATAGGTGTATGCACAAGACCTTTCTAATAATTGCATATTTTCTAAAATAAAAGCTCTCAAGAGGGGGCCACTAGTTAGTGAGAATCATGCTGGGGAAATACAACTTATGTGGATTCACACCCCTCACTTTCTGCACATCTTTGATGTTCTCAAACACCCTTTCCACTGCTGCCTAAGAGTTTCCTCATCTATATTATTATAGACTCTAAGTTAATGACATAATTAATAAGTTTGTGTGCTACCTGTATTCACACTGCCTAGAAGTCTACATATATAGTTACAGAGATTGAGTTTAGATGCATCATATTAAAACTTATGAGCATCCTATTTAAACAAATTTATAATTGTTTATTCCTTTAATTAAATGGTGTAGATAATGTCAATAATTTATCATGAAGTCTTTGCTGCTGATATGATTCCCCCCCATTTTATCATGTGCGTCCTATAGATAATGGATATTTTCATATTACTTCAGTGTTTCAGAAAAAATTTAAATTCTAGGAATATGAAGTCTTAAGTCTATAATTCCCATGTCAATTATAATTTAATCTCTTGGCACATCTGGTTGTAATGTTTTCTATTACTATATAGGTTCTTATATTTATGATTTAATATATATTTGCCTTACATCCAAGCTATGATTCCTAGGAGGACCATAACTTTACATTTCATGATGCTTGTTTAAAAATTTTTTGCCATAAAATCACATTAATATGTTTTCAGTTGCTGTTTCTTTCTTTTATTTTAAAGAACATGCAATGGTTATGTGTTCATCTTTTCCCTATGCATATCAAAATGCACTCTACAGTGTCATTTTTGGCTGTATTTGAAATTCTCACCTTCATAAGTAAATGCAGGTTATCAATCCTGAGTGACACAAGAGCACACCTGCGAGAAGAATTTTACATAGGTCACACAAAGGGTGACAGTTTCATTCACTCAGAAAATCTGTTGTCAAAGCAAATATTTAGATAGAGGGAGAGAGCCCTCTAAGTATATCTGTGCAGGTGAGGCACAGTGCATGGATCAAAGCTGAGGTAAGCAATGAGGGAAGTGTGAGGATTTAGGATGTGCATTTCTAAACATTTACTAGCTTGATGAAAGGCAGCTTTTGACTCAGTGGATCTAGGTGGGCCTGAGGTGATATCTGCAATATACTGGGGCAAATATTATCGAATGCAGCCTCCCATATATCCAAGTATGTGAACACCTAGTTACCCAAGCTCAATTATTTGTCTAACTGACCCTAGTCTTTGGAGTTTAGCAGCTTCATTGCTTAGATTTTTGAGCTCATTCGCTTACACTCTACTCCACTTCAGACTCTAGCTTTGCCCGCCTCCGCTTTTTCTGACCACTGCGGCATATATCACTCTTTCTTTCCATGTCACAACTCTACTTTTTCTTCTGTTTACATCCAGATATACCCTTGCCTCTAAAGGCACATCTGAAGGTCAGTTTCCTACCCTACTCTAATGAGCCATGTTGTCTCTACTACCCAGCCCCATGAGCAGTGACACAAGGTAGCCTTAACAATTCATTCTGCCTCAAGATAAACAGGCTTCATGCTGATTATAAGCTGTCTTTGAAAACTGACTTTAGAAAATTTGTACATTTTTTTAAACCTCTTGAGAAGTAAATCTTCTACAACCCAGGGAAGCGTTCCTCACAGACATAGGCGTCATCTCTCGAGATCAGATCCCCAGTGACTGCAGCAACCTAGGAGTCCAACTTCCATAATCAATAATTTGTAAATGCAGACAGCCCACACTCCACTCCCATCAGCATTTTTCAACCTTGTTCCTTTCACTCCTGAGTTCACTTTATCCTTGTTCTTAGAGTGATAGGTGAAGGAGTAGAATCTGGGGACTAGTGCTGATGGAAAAGCATAAAGAAAAAGCAGACATGGGAAGTGAAGGTACAGATTTAATGCATTGAATATTGTTTTGCTAACACACACACACACAATCTTTACATACTGTTAAATATGTCTTTCAATGGCATCAAAACTTTCAAAATTCACATAACTGGGACTGTAATTTATTCTCCAGTTGATCACCTGAGAAGGGATGATGGACAATATATGCAAAATCTCATGGAACTGTAGAAACTTCACTAGATTATTGTCTTTTGAAGATGAGAAGGGACTATGCTGAGGACCCTGGGCTAGCATCTTGGACATTTCCATCTGTTTCTTTTGCTTTTAGAATGCTTTTCTTGCCAATAATGGGGATAGCAATAATGCTACTCCAGCTTTGTGGCTTTTAGTTACCTGTGCTATATGCCAGACTGGCACTATACAAGGTGATTGTCGCAGCTTCACACACACTTTGAATACTTGAAATTCAAGTGACATCTACATTGAAATGTGTTTAAATGTAAAATGACCTGGATTTTGAAGACTAATACAAAAAGAATGCGTAAGATACTTTTTGGGTAATTTAAATATTTGCTAGACATTGAATTTATAAAATCTTAAAGGTAACCAGACAGTGGTGTTGCACGCCTTTAATCCCAACACTTGAGAGAGGCAGGTGGATTTCTATGAGTTTGAGGTCATCCTGGTCTACAGGGCTAGTTCTAGGACAGCCAAGGCTACATACAGAAACCCTGTCTCAAAAAACCAAAAAAAAAAAAAAAATCTTAAAGGTAATACAAAATAAATTTAATTGTCTCCTTTCACCTTTAATATGACAATTAGAATATTTAAAATTATGTGATTCACACATTTCTATGCTATAAGTCTGATTAAGCCATAGATTCAAATCTCTTATACGTTAATGAGAGAGCAAGACAAACTCCATTTTAAGAAAGAACTCCATTTTAAATAGTACTTGACCAGGGGTTGAACCTCATTCCAGTAAAAACCACAAACAGTTTCAAGAAAAATCACAAACTTCCAGGGCCCAGGTCAAGGCGACCCCACCAGAGTGGGCTGGCCAATGAGGAACCTTTGGTAATCAACATCTGTGAGCTCCAAATGTCCTTGTGGCTTTATGATAACCATTGTTGAAAATTCCTCCAGACCTCAACCAGTGAATTCGAAGGTTACATACCCTCACCTAATCATGAGACACCAAGGCTTGTACCTCCCTGCTTGCAGTTTTTCCCCTTTAAAATCACTTTACCCTGAGAGCTCCGGTCATTCTCCTCCACCAGCTGCATCTGAATGCTGGATTACTGGCCTGGCTGAGCTTGAGCTTGGAATCAATAAACCCCTGTGTGTTTGCATCGGATTTCGACTCTGTGGTGGTCTTGCTTGGGGGTCTCTCAACATGGGCACAACATTAGCACTTGGATAAGTTTTCTTAATATTTTAATTATATTTTGCATAGAAACATTTAATGCCGTAAAGCTAAATACCCTTGATTGTTTTCTACTACTTTCTTCAGGTTCACGATTTTGTTTTGTTAAAGGCACATCAACGTATTTTTTTTATAAACTCTGACTATGGATAATTTATATGTACCCCCTCCTATACACTCATCTATTCTATCCGTTAACAACCTGAAGTGGCATGGGGGAGCACTCATTGTCATGAGGGGACTATTTAACACCATAGTGTTTAGAATTGCTTGCACACAGTCAATTAAAAGAAGATTCGCTTTTATTTGGTTCCACCCAAGTTTGCAAATCCTGCTCATTCTGTCCAACCGATGTCCTTCCTATGTGCATCCAGGTGGAGCGCTGACATAACTCGGTCCATTCCTTTGCCCCTTGTTGTGTGGTCTCTGCCTCCACCCACGCTTGCAGACTGGGATGCCTACTGTTAATTGTCATCTTGGCAGGTTTTGGAATTGCCTGGGAAGAAAATCTCCACCAGGAGTAGTTTAGCTGATAAGAGATTTTTTTTTTTTCCAAATTGAGTTGACAGATGGGAAGACCCTCGCTGGATGATGGTGGTACCACTACATAGGTTGAGCCTTGAACTAACTTTCCTTGTTCTCTACTTCTGTTGTGACTTCTCTGCAATGATGACAGTAACCTGGAACTAGGAGATGGAGTAGACCTCTTCTCCCCGAAATTGCTTTTGTCAGCGTATTTAATCATAGCAACCAAAAAAGAAGACAAGACAGAAACGGTGCTACCAAAAATGATGACCTTTTTTCTTTGTGTCATAAGTTGCTTATACTTCTCTATATCTTTTTTATGAATCTGTGTCATATTTCAAATAAAATCATAATGCTTTAAGTAAAGAAATTACACATCATATTTTCCAAATGTCAGGATTAAGGACTGATCTTTTGTTTTGATCTTTAGGGTTTTTGGTTAAAATGATCAACTTTATCTTTATATATATCAGTGTGCCCTTGTGGTCAGTTTATTAACAAGGAGA
The DNA here is from genome assembly GCA_902168415.1 of Peromyscus melanophrys. NCBI lineage: Eukaryota > Metazoa > Chordata > Mammalia > Rodentia > Cricetidae > Peromyscus > Peromyscus melanophrys. The sequence continues at coordinate 10,860 of CABHPR010148848.1, read as the reverse complement.
CACCAGAGACAGAAATAAAACCCCTTTCTTCTCCATATTCATTGTGCATGCATCCTCTCCTCAGTACTGTATAAGTTATGTTCATGAAAGCTTTGTTTGTTTCTATATGACCTTTAAAATGTAATATATATTATAAGAAGACTACCACTAAAGGCTAAATGTAAAGTATTAGAAAATACATCTTTACTTACATTTTATAACTTTCAAATTTGTATTTAGAGTTCTGTTTTAAAATACAGATCCCCTATTATTACAGTATATGAATATGTATATGTGTGTGTGCACAGGTGTATAAACAAATACATTGCCATAATCAACTGTGCTACATATGTTGGTGTGTGCAGTAATTCACTATGTATCTAGACATAGACTTTGGGGCACTAATAATTTTGGGGTGCATGGAATACATTTGAAAATAGTCAGTTGTGTCATACATGATGCAACCATGATGATAAATTTTTTGCCTTTAGTAAATGTCTGTGTTTTAAACTTCAGTGCTTGCCGCATTTCCCCTTTGCCTTCAGTCCTGACTTGTTATTTTGTGGTCACATCTGTTATCAGCTTGATTAAATTCCTTATGTATTTAGAAAAGAAACAATTACTTTACATCTGCATGTAATGTTGTCACCCTTCAACCTAGAAATCTTTCTGGTCTGGATACTTCTAGGAATTACTACGTACCCTAACATTTCATTTTATGTCCAATATTGTCCTATTGGTCTCCAAGCTATGCGTGAGAATTTTTTTTTTCAGTTCTCAAATCTGGGCTGTCTTGTGAAATCTACTTTGTTTTGTCCAGATTTAACCTCTACCTTCTCAGCATGAGACTTCCCTGGATGCATTCTTTGTGTGTGTGTGTGTTTTTTTTAACATGAAGTCTCACCTGGTAGCCCAAGAAGCTTTTAACTCACAATCCTCCTGCCTCAGTCTTCCAAACACTGAATTTAGAGTTGCATAGCACCAGGCCCAGCTCAGCCTGGCTCTATTCTTAGATTTTTATGATTTCTCTCTAGAGATTTGCTTTGGATGTTTCTGAATCCTCCTGTGCCCAGTCAGGTCAAACTTTGCTAGTTTTCTCACTTTTAAATCATAATAGTTAGGTGTTACTTGATTGTACCGCCTCAGAAAAAGAGACTTTATTTTCTCTGAAATTTGAGTTTAAATTATTTATTTTATATAACATTATTTGAATGCACAGTTATAGATAATAATAATAATAATAATAATAATAATAAAATACAGCAATATTTTATTACCCTAAAGAGTAACATTCTCATAAAAACCTTACAATATTCCTTCATAGATTGACTGATATAGTTCCCTTATAAAACATTTGAAGTTGAACAGAAACTTATCAACTAGAACTACTTAAGAAAATGTGAAAAGCCAGTAAAACCCTCTCTTTTGAAGAGAGTTCAAAGTCCTGATGGAGGTGATGTGCACTAATTCTAATTGCTACACGAGTTTCTGCTGCTTCACAGGCTGGCTGCTGAGGGCTTTTGATGTTTTTTCCAATCAAAGAAACAAAAAAATACCTACAAAACTTTCATTAATTGAATTAGGAAACAGACATGCGCAGCTAATTTTATTAAAAAAAAAAACACCCTCATTTCAAGAAGGTAAGATGGTCTTATCTTTTAAAGGGAATAATTTAAACTATGTGTCAATCAATGTAACTTCTGTAACTTTCTCTAAACAGTAATTCTTTTTCAAATTGTTTTACATGAAAACATCTTCAAATCTCAGAGAAGGAACTCATTAGGAATATGAGAAATTTGAGAAAATTCTAACTTTTCATTACTCATGAAAAATCATAACATGTATTCATCATATATAGAACTTTATTAAAGAATTATGTTGCAAAAGAAGCTTGTATGGGGTTTGAAAAGATGGCTCAGGTGTTAAGAACCATTGCAACTCTTCTTGAGAACTACAGTTTTATTCCTAGCATTCAGGTTACTCACAACCTTCTGCCACTGTGGCTCCAGGGATATGAGGCCCTCTCCCAGCCTCCAAGAGCACACACATGGCACACATTCAAACAGACATGTGCATACACAGAAGTAAAAACCAAAAGTAAAACTTCTTCCAAAAAGATACCTGTAGCAAAGTGTTCTGTCAAGTCAATGACAATGAGCTCTGTTGCAATCTCAGAGTGAGCAAGAAGACCTTGTTCTCTGGGGCACTGAAATTTTGTGCTCTCATGTAAGGCCTGTGCTATTAGTTACTCTGACTAATACTATGACATAGAAACATGCATATATTGTTACCTCTCATGGGAGAATCTGTCTATTCAAGGCATAGAATATACTCATTTCCTGTTTAGTAAACATTCTTCTTTTGATAAAAGTTGCTAAGAAGTCAAATGATGAACAGTGGAGAATTGAATGAGAAAGAACTGGGAATTTAAGAGGCAGATACTGGAGGAGAGGGAGGCATCTCACTTAGGTGTATAGCTCCAGCTATGACCTGTGCCCATTTTCAAAGAATGGGTGCCTTTTCATTTGGCTCTATTTCTATAGGTAATCAGGTCTTCAGGCACACTAGATGCTTGTTGATAAAATTTGCATTTTCGTCCTAGGGCTTTTCATTTTCTAATGCTGAAATACTTCTTTAACATGAAATTAATAATGCATTCTAAATTAAGACTAGAACTTGCATTTGGTTACTGACATCTGAAGTATATCACTGCTCACCTTTTTAGGAACCTGGCAATGTCAAGACAGTGTTGTTGTAATAACCTTGTCCTTTGTTAATGTTTTTACTGCCTAATGGTTGCAGCATTGCTACTGAAGCTCCAGTCAGCATATGAATCCACATTGGAAAAAGACAAATCAAGCCAGAAGGATTTTTGCTTTCATCTTATTGTTCAGAAATGGGTCCATGAACTGCTTGAATTACAAAGACCTGTGGAAAAATAATGTTTTGTTTGTATGCTATATTGTATGAACTTTTACTAAGGAGACATGAAAAAACATCTTCATATCACAGATAGGGAACCAATGGTATAAACAATGATACAATTCCACTCAAGCTCAGTTTGATGAAACAAGAGTTTAAATTAGGATTAGTTACCGGAGTGTCTGTGAGCTATTATTTGAAAGACATGGGCGATTTATGGGCAGCTACATGAAGGAAAATCTCTGACTCCAGTACCTTTTAGATGTTTATGCATCCTTGGGTGGGAGAAAACCTAATAAGCCTGCCCCCAGTGCAAGTTAATTGCTTATAAATCTTGTGGTAGAGAGGGGCCACATGAGCCCTCTCTTCTAAAAATTATTTTTGGTCTATATATCTTTTAGAAAGGGTGGAACTCTATGACCTTCTCTCACCCTCTATGATGGAAAGTCAGTGGGTCCAATCCTCTAGAGGTCTCCTGCTGACAGTTCAAGAATTCCATATCATGCCCTGAGGGTAGTTTTCTACAATTTGCAGTCTTTGTTTTTAAAGACACTAGCTTCTTTAATATAGAGATCTGAATGATAAAGGAGATTGAATAGTCAGTTAATCTGTGTGCACCATCTACTGAGTTGTGGTAGAATTACTTCAGCAATCATATCTCCCTTTCTGAAGGACACTCTTCTTATTCCCTTATACACTGATTTAGACAGAGCAATTTTTAGTTGAGATGCTGTGTTTACTAAAAAAGAAACAACTTACTTTCATTTGGATGAAGACATTTAAACTTCATATTTGGCCTGGTGGTGGTGGTGGTGGTGGTGGTGGTGGTGGTGGTGGTGGTGGTGCATGCCTTTAATCCCAGCACTCAGGAGACAGAGTCAGGTGGATCTCTGTGAGTTCAAGGCCAGCCTGGTGTACAGAGCGAGATCCAGGACAGGCACTAAAACTACACAGAGAAACCCTGCCTCAAAAAACAAAACCAAAAAAACCCCTTCATATTTGAAGACAGGTCTCTATATACAAAGTGAAACAGCCAGAACCGGAATATGAAGCTGCTTTAAGGAAATAAATATTCTGAGTACAGACCTGAAAGAAAAGTTAATTTTGGGTCCAAGTGGCTGGATTAAATAAATAGAACCCAATGAACAAACATGTTCCAGGACTTGGGGGGAGATTCACAACTCTTCCATATATGGAGCATTAATTGAAGAAGTGTGCTGTTTATATATATAAAACAAGTCATGATTATGAATTTAGCAAGTTCATATTGATTTATAAAAAAATACACCTGTACTTGAGGCTCGTGGATAATTGAGGAAGAAAGATGAAAAGACTATATAAGAGCTTAAGTGAGGATCAAGGAGTTTGCTGTGAGATCATGTCTCCTAGGAATGTCAGATTTTACACTCATAATTTCTCACCAACATGACTGCCTAAATGAGCTGAAGAAGGACAACACCAATGGGCATGCCAAAGTGGAGGGAGGAAATCCCATGAGGCCTCGACCCTACACAAAACTACAGGCAACCAAGGAGTGTTGAGACTGGGAGAAAGAATCTTCCCCAGGGAACAACACAACAAGTAACCGTCGAATACAAAATGGTCAGCCCTGAAAACATGTGTATAAATAACATTATACAGACTGAGAAGGCTGCAGTTCAGAATATACATGTATATACATATATTCATTCAATGACAATTAATGAAAAAAAGAGACCATAAATTTGGAAGAGAGCAAGGAGGCACATATGGGAGAATTTGGAGAGTTGAAAGGGAAAGGGGACATAATTATAATCTCTTAAAATAAAAGAAACAATGCTTCCCATATATTAGCATGTTTCTCTGTAAGTTTTTGAGAAGCATAAAAAGACAGATATAGTCTCTTCTTAATGGCATCAGAGAGAAAACCCATGGGCTTCAGAAATGGAGAGACATGGGTTTGAATCTAAGTTCGCTAAGCCAATTGAATGACTAAGATATTATTTAGCTCCTCTAAAGCATAAACTATAAATTCTAATGCTTCTTGTTGTCATTGCTATGAATATTGTAAAATAAATGTAAAATATTTTAAATACTTTAATCCACTACTGGGTCTATATTCCAACATCAAGAGCAAGGGCCTTCTATATTACACAGAGGAGGAGGAGTTAGCATAGGAATTAAAATTTACCACACTATAGTTGGGTTGTTTTCCAAAGTTAGACATAAGGGGGCCCCATATGAGCCCATACTGAGCTTTTATATTACTTTTTAATTCTTTGAAAGTTTTATGCATTTAAACAATGTATATTGACCATATGCATAGTAAAACAGATATCCTTGAAGTACCTTGCTTTCAGCCTCAGCAACCCCTTGCCATGTCAGGGATTGGGGGTTAAGTAGGAGAGACATTGCCCCTGTTTCAAGTATGTAGGCCACTGAAATGTGCTGAGTTCTGTTTTCAAGAGCTTACTTGCCCTTGAGTAAATGTGCTTCATATATTTTTAAAAGATTGTATTCATCCTTTTTGTATCAATATTTTCTTGGTGTCTACAATGATGCTTTAGGAAATGGATTATTAAAAATCTTTGTGAAATTTGCCTGGAGGCAGGCTCCTAATGCAAGAATAATTAAAGTGACAGTTTAAGAGCAAATTATGTGAGCCAGGAATGTACAGCACGTTCATTGTCATTCTCATCTTTGTACTTTGCAAAAAGAAAGTGATTTAGCTTAATTTTTCATCAAGGAGTGTCCTCCCAGGAGGCAGTATGGAGGAGTAGAGTGTGATGTGTATGGCAGATTTCACAAAGCAATGTCATACCTACCATATGCTTTCATATTGAGTACATGCAAAAAGGGAATGAATAGGGACAGTGAGATGGATCAGTTAGTTAATGTGCTTGCTGCCAAGCCTGGTGACGTAAGTTCGATCCCTGGAACCCACAGGTCAGAAGGAAAGAACCAGCTTCCACAGGTTATCCTCTGATCCCCACATGCCAGTCTCAGCATGCCAGCATCCTGCAACATGAAATAAATCACCTGTTACAGATTATTTACATATTCTGTGAAGATATGTCTTTGCCAAGGTGCTTTCCTACTGGTTTAATAAAGAGCTGAATGGTCAATAGCTAGTCGGGAAGAGGTTAGGTGGGACTTCCAGAGACAGAAGGACTCTGGGGAGAAGAAAGGCAGGATTCGCCAGTGAGATGCAGGGAGAGCAGGATATGCAGTACAGAGATGAGGTAAGGAGCCACATGGCACAATGTAGATTAAAACATATGGGTTAATTCCATTATAAGAGTTAGTTGCAAACAAGCCGAAGCTAAAGGCCAAGCTCTCATAATGTCATCCATGTCATTATCTGTGGACTGGAAGTCCCAGTGAGAAAGTACTACTACAAGTTGGGTCTCTGACATATGAAGGCTCAATACACTGATAATAACAGTATCTGGAAAAAATTTGTGACTATGTACATGCACCAACAGATGCTGAACAAGTGTTGAAAGTTCAATATATCCTCAGTACTTATTAAGCTTGAATATGCTGTCTCTGTTAGGATCAAATTATGGTGATTCTGATGTTTTCAAGTGTTGTGGTGCATTGAGCAACTACCATTTCTCATCTGAGGTCCCAATAAAAGTGAGATACCAAGTCTGTCTTGAACCATACCCAAGTTACTTCCTAAAGTACATTACAAATCATGATAGATAATCTCTTAGAGGTTCACTTAATTGTAGTTTTATGCCAAATATTTCACTAATCTTCTAGGACCAATGGGAAAAATGTTTGGAAGTTAAAATCTGATCTACACAAAAATCCTCCATTATCATGCACCTTTTAACAAGTAGTTTACTCTTTCTGTTTAAGTTCACATCAGAAATGGGAATAATAAGGTTGCTATGAGCATAAGAAGGATAAAGCATCAGGCACAAGGTTTGAAATAACAGAGTATGATCTATCAATTGGTAAAGTCTATATCCCTCATCACCAGTGGTCAAGCTATGTTCTTCTATGAAAAAAAAAAAAACATCAACAAAAAAGCTAAATCTCTTTCTCAACCACATATCTATGGGTTTATCTATATCTATTTTTGAACTAAAAAAAAGAAGGGAATTGGTAAAGCCCATGTTGTCCATGGATTCAAGCTATAAAACTAGAAGAATATATATATAACTGTTTTATGCTCATGACTGTCTGTAAAATTAAACATTCTCTACTTAGATTATTCTGAGAATAGTGTTGATTGGACTTGAATATTTTCCCATAAGTTTTATCTAGAAAAAGCTTTGACTAGATTTTATTTTATAAGCAATAATTTCTAAACCTAACACACCCTGTGACAAGTTCTCAAATCTAATCCAACCCCACACTCAATGATGTTTATAAAATATGCATTTTATAAAATAAAAAGAGAAACTTCCTACTCTTCTACCGTGTATACTTTTTCAATTTCCGAGGACTCCACAAAAGTCTACATTTTTACATTTTCTTCCTTCCATTGTCTGAGCTGTCTAAAAGAAGCAATCATGGATATGCTTGGAAGACAAGAAAATTGTAGGTTTAAAGCACATACAGCTGATTTTACTATTAAACTTGCTTAATTATAGGTAGCCTCCACATGTTCTTCTTGCTTAGTCCTACTTTATAGCAATTTTCTTGTTAAGTAATTGTCTAGGTCTGTTCCTCTTCCTCCAGATAAATTCAACTTATTATTGATGATTGATAGTGAAGCAACTGGAGGTAGAAAACCTTTTCATGTCCTTAGCACCCATTGTTGCATCCATATTCACATGTGTTACCTGTTTTATATGCCAAGGCTTTAAAATTGTCAAAGTAGCTGGCATATTTACATTCAGGTTATAAAGAATGTATAAAGCACCAACAATAATCCTGAAAATATTTTTCTTCAGTTTTTGTTAATTAAGCAGTGTTTCTCAAACTTTTAATATCGTGGGTTGGAAGGGTGGCTAATCAGGTGAAGGCGTTTGTCACCAAGCCTGATGACCAGGGACTAGAGTTAATCCCCAGAGCCTATGTGGTAGTAGGAGAAAAGCAATCCCCAGGCGCTGTCTTCTACTCTCCACATACATGCCTGTGACATGAACACACACAGACACACAGACACACACAGACACACACAGACACACACACACACACACACACACACACACACACACACACACACACACACACACACACACACAGTAGAGGGAACAATAAATACAAAATAACAAAAAATTAACTTTGATGTTATTTGGGGAGAGAGTGACAAAAGAATTGGGTCTACTTACCTGAAAAAGTTCACACTGCACATATATTATTTTAAATTTTATTCTTCTCTAATACATTACAATCTGACCACAGTTTCCCCTCCCTCCACTCCTCCCAGTCCTTCCCACCAACTCTCCTCTTCCCCCGATCAACTCCTGCTCTGTTTACCTTCAGAAAGATAGAAAAAGCAGGCTGTGTTTGGTGGACACTTCATATATTTTAATGGCTAAGATTTGAATGTCGGACTCATCAGCTGTCAGGAAAACAACTATACATTTTTTTTTAAATTCAGTTTTTCTGTGGAGAGGTTTGGGAGAATTATTTTTATCAACCTTAGGCAGGTGCTGGAATTCTGGAAGTGACTGTAAGCTGAAGAATGGGTTCAGCGCCTGGTGCAGTGTCCAGTCCTTGGTGTTGGGTTCCACCCTGTTCATTCTGCTCACACTGCTGATTTGATACTGCAAACAGTCATGGCAGCATGAGAGCACTTCCAAGTCAGGAGAGAGCAGAACTTTGAAACGCAGAGAAATTACATTTATATGTCTAGTCTCTAGACATATAGATGAACAAATCCTGTTGTTAGCAGCATCTGTTCACATTCAGGACTGACCTACTTCATTGCAACATGTTTGAGTTGGAATGTTTACATTAATAGACACAGGCTTCTGCTAAAGATACACTCACAATCCGTTCTGAATAAGAACAATTGTTTCTCCATTTAAATTTCTTTAATTTTTTTTTAAAAAATTATCTTTCCTGGGCGTATAAGACAAATCAAACAACATCTGATAAAAGCAGAAAAATCCAGAAGTTGTGACTGTAAAGCTACTTTTTAAAAAGTTTTATTATACATATAAGCTAAGTAAAAACACCAGCCCCAGCACAAGCATTGGCATTCTAGAGTTCTGGTGGGGGTGAATGCAGTTCCTGGTCAAAGGCACCTCTGAGAGGGCCGCCAGCTTTAGGCTTGGCTTTCATGGATCTGAGAAGGGGGCAGAGCCAGCTGATAGAGCCACATGGAGAACCCAGCTGTAACCTAGCAGTTTAAAGTTTTTCACACAGTCAAAAGAGGCTAAAAGATATGCAATAAAAGAGGTACCCTTTCTGAGGAGTGGATGGGGGTAGTTCTGAGGAGTGGATGGGAGTGGGTTGAGGGAGGTGGGGAAAGTGGGAGGAGGGAAGGGAGGGGAAACTGTGGTTGGTATGTAAAATGAATAAAAAATAAATAAATTAAAAAAGAGATCAAGATGGAAAAAAACGTCTAAAAAGGTTCCAGTGTGTTTTACAGTGTACACAGGCTTAAGAAAGAAAGGAAAAAGGATAGAGACAATTATAGAAACAAATAAATAGCTTAAAAATAATGAAGTCTTTAAAAGAGAGAGTAAAAGTAATATAAACGAGAAAGAAAGCCATGTAAGATGGCAAATAGGGAAACTGGATCCTGTATGCTATTGTGTTGATTTTGAATTTTTTGATTGCTGATAAGCAAATGCAGCTGCTGAGAGACATGGGATTGAAAGAAGGACTGTTGGAATAAACCAGCCTAGATATTCTAAGAATGCCTTAACTTTGAAATGGAACTCAAAAGTTCCTGGTCAAATACACCTCCAACGAGGCCACGAGCTTTAGGCTTGGCTGTAACAACCCAAGAAGTGCAGAGCCAGCTGCCAAAGCCATACAGAGGTCCTAGCTGTGCCACTTAGCAGATTTTAGCTCATTCAGACAAAAGACTATAGATATGCAGTAAAGAAAGATTCAGACAGAAAGATATCTCTGAACAGGTTACAATGTGTTTAAAAATATGCACAGGCTTAAGAAAGAAAGAAAATGGGTATAGACAGTTATAGAAAGAAATAGTTTAATAAAGTCTTTAAAGAGAGACATAAAGTAATAAAAAAGAATAAGTCATATAGAGATGGGAAATACACAGAGAGTCTGGATCCTGTATGTTGTTGCATTGACCTATAATTTTTTGATTGCTGATAAGCAAATGACAGCTGCTAAGAGACATGAGATTGAAAGAGGGACTGATAAAATAAACCAGCCTAGATGGAACTCAGAAAATGCATTGCTTTGGATAAGAGGTTTTGCTTTTGTTTCCACAGGAGAGGAAAGGCCGTGGATTCCTTCAGAATTGATATGGATTAGGTTTGATCAAGTAAGAACTTCTGAATCTTGACAGGTGATATATATCAACAAAGGTTACCAATGGTCTTTCCAGGACTTGGCTATTAACTCAGTTTTCTCAGGGACCCTTAAAAAATTCAGTTACCCACAGACAACAGGAAGCACTCTGGAGAATGTGATGCCTCCATTCCCAAGAAAGGGGGTTGGTGGTCTTTTGTTGTTTGGTGGGATAAGGATGTTTGTTATCATTTATGGAAATATAGCAATATAGGATAAAAAAACTATTAATCTGGGGTATTTTGCATTGCCATGGATTTTGGTATATGGATACAAACTTAAAGTTACTTTTGTTATACTGTATATATTTTTTCTACTCTTTTTGGGATATTGTGCTTATGTAGCTCATTTAAAATGCAATGTATAATTAAGAAATGAGGTTGGTAGTTAATCTATAATAATCAAACTTGTAGTCACATTAGGTATGTTTTCAAGGTTAAAAGTATATTTCAGACAGATAGATGATTTTCAAACACTTCAAAGGCCTGCACAATATGGCATTTAAAAAGTTTTGTTAGCATAGAG
>CABHPR010148847.1:2943-38854 GCA_902168415.1 Peromyscus melanophrys | reverse complement strand
CATCTCTCCTCTTCAGTTTTGCTCTGTTTTGTCCTCAGCTACTGCTCCAGTCACGGTGCCTGCTGCCTCCTCTCCACCATCATGCATTCTAACCCTCTGGAACCATGAAACCAAATTAACTCTTTTATAAGTTGCTTTAGTCATGGTGTTTTTATCACAGCAACAGAGTAAAAGTAACTAATTACACATGGTAATCCACTAGTGGCACTTAAGACACAGGCAGTGATTTGGGTGAATAGCTCACTTGTCTCTAACTTGAGATGAATACCAAGTGTTATTCTAAGACATAAATGTTCCCAAGTAAACCAAATGGCAATTGTGTGTTCTTCTTAGAGAAAGGATTTACACATACATTGTAAATTATGAAGCATGCAGCAATGTTCTTATCACTTACTTCATATTGTTTCTGCTAAAAGTCCCCAGAAGACCACTTAGGATATACCAGCAATTGAGTTATGGCGCATATAAAAGAAGTGAGAAATCACAAAGAAATAAAAATAAAATGCAATATATATTTAAATTGTAAAAATGTTATTTCAAAGATTATAGTTAAGATATATCTGATGGCTAATTTCTCATATGAATATAAGATTTCTTCCACACTTCCTACTGAGAGCTTCAAAAGGCAGTAGTTAATGCCACAAATGTCTCTGTTCTGGGTGACTAAATATAAAATGTCAAAAGACTAAATGTCACTCTCAATTTCAGGATTATGATATTTATAATCAAAGAAAATATTGAGACTCCCATTAAGCTAAAAAATTACTATATTACAATGAAATATAGCCATTACTGTAGTGGATTATGATAGAAGGGACAAATTACCCCTACTTTTCTGTATTTGAAAAAGTAGATGTGAGAAAGAGTAATGTTTTGTTCTGAGTACAGAAAAAAAATGAAACTGTTCCTCTGTAACCATCTTGAGTGTCCTGGCAGGCAAACTTTTGCTCAGGAACTAAGGTCCCACTCATTGCCCAAACTCAGAAAGAGTGAAGCTGTAGACTCCATTTGTCTTAAGTGATGCCATCCTAGCTTTGGCCATGGAGTATCTTCCTCTTCCTCCCCTACTCCAGCTCTGGTTATGAATAACACTTTTATTGCATTCTTCTCAGATATCATTACAGTGAGCTCATATTCGTCATCATTTAAAGAGATCCTTTAGAGCAGGAACTAGTCTGGTATGAAATACTGGCTGATAACTACGGCTCCTTGAAAGTTAGGGATGAATTACATTGATTTATTTAACACTGACTACTAACAAAGGGTCTCATGCTAGCCAAGTGGCTCTTGATTAGAATAGAAAGTTAAACAGTGAAGGACATAGAATACTTTTAATGCCATTCCTCTGTGGAATAGTAAGGACATCTATAAATGATGATGTCTATAGTAATAATAGGAAGAAGAGCAAATTTTATTGTTATTATTAATAGTATCATCATTGTCATTACAATCATCATCATGAGAGACAGAGCCTCACTGTGTAGCCATGGGTGGCGTGGGACTTGCTGTGTAGATCAGGTTATGCTTGAATTAGCATAGATCCCCTTGCCTCTGCCTCCCGAGTGTTGTGATAAAAAGAATGAGCCCCCATGCTCAGACTGCCACTGAATTATTTTAGCATTTAAATATGACATTAAAATATTAAAACCATTAAAAATAATCTATTGTGGTGTCTCAAATTCCTCAATCAGTGTATAGCATATGTTTGTTTGGTTTAATAAGGATTCACATGCATGAAGTGTCTCAGTCTGTGTTTTTGCAGCATGATGTCTGTGCAGGAGTCTTCAAGAAGGGACCAGAGAACATTTTGTATTTCCATTATTAGAAGGAAGAGGTCAAGTGGGAGGACAGGAAGGAATGGGGAATTCAATCAAGATGGGGCTTTTGAGTTCATACAGGGTTTGAGAGTCTAAGATTCCTCCCTATTGGTTGCTCTGATTCTTTAGATTTCTTGGTTTGTGGAGTCTGGATGATTTTAAATATCTCTGTCTAGATATTCTGTTTTTCTTCAACTGTTTCTAAGTGAATTCCCCAGCATCCTCTAACTCATTTTTAAGCTAGTTAAAATACTTTTCCTAGATGATTACTGAGGTTAGCTGTGGCTAGTAGTAACTTTAATTAAGGATGAAATTGCCAAATTATGGGCAGAAAGTGAATCTTGGCAAAGAGCTTGCAGTAATTTTTTGGGAGAGATTAACAACAAATATCCCAAAAGTGATAGAATTCAACTTATAAAGAGAGCTGATTGGATTCTGCCTAGAAATGTTCAGGAAACACCCATATCTGAAGCCTATACATTTTACACAGATGCACACAAACAAGGAAAGGCAGGTTACAAGTCAGAAAATTTAAGTAAAGTGGTTCAAAGTCTTTATAATTTGGTTCAAAAATTGGAATTGTATGCTATTCTGGTGGTATTAATGGATTTTTTCGGAACCTCTCAACATAGTTACTGACTCTCAGTATGCTGAAAGAGTGGTATTACATATTGAGACTGCAGAATTTATCCCTGATGCTTCAGAATTAACTTCACTATTTATTCAGTTACAAGATACCATCAGGAATGGGAAGCATCCTTTATATATAACTCAATCTGATCCCATAAGGGTCTGCCAGGCCTTCTAGCACAAGGTAATGATGAGATCGATAAACTATTGATAAGAAATATCAATAGTAAAGGTTTAAAAAAGGATTTTTCCATAACCTGGCAACAAGCCAAGGAAATTATAAGAAAATGTCCTACTTGTTCTTTTTATAATCAGACTGTGCTATCAGCAGGATGTAACCTTAAGGGTACTCAGAGGAATGAAATCTGGCAGATGTATGTGTTTCATTTTTCAGAATTTGGAAAATTAAAATATATACAGCACACTACTGATACTTATTCATGATTTCAATGGTCAACTGCTTTGAGTTCTGAAAAAGCTGATTTTGTAATCACTCATTTGTTAGAAGTTAGGGCCTCATGGGTATACCTGCACAAATCAAAACTGACAATGCTGCAGCATATGTCTCTGTTAAAATGAAACAGTTTTTTGCTTATTACAATATAAAGCATATTACAGGTATACCACATAATCCTACAGGCCAAGCAGTCATAGGAAGATCAAATTGAACTCTAAATGATATGCTAAATAAACAGAAAGGGGTAACAAAACCCCCTAGAAATAGATTACATATGCTCTATTAACTTTGAATTTTCTCAGTGCTAATGAGAAAGGAACAACACCTGTGGAGAGACGTTAGATAATAGAAAAAAAACTATATAATTAAATCAGCCTATATACTTTAAAGATGTGCTGACCTCAGAATGGAAACCAGGATATGTGTTACATTGAGGATGAGGTTTTGCTTTTGTTTCTACAGGAGAAGATAAGCTGTGGATACCATCAAAATTGACAAAGGTTTGATTTGAACAAGAGAGACCTCTTAATCAGAAGAGGTTATCATCAGAAGAATTCATCAACCAGCATGATCATCCAATTTAAACTAACTTATACCACTAACAAATGCTTTTCATTTAATCGGATGTAACCTGCCAAAAGGGAACCTCCCCAAAGTTAGGCTTGGGGAAGGGTTTTTGTTTTTGTCTTTCAGGAGAATGAAGGTTAAGGAATCTGAAGAACATGGGACAAATGAGACAACTGAAGAAAAAGGACAAATCATTTAGAAAAAATATCTCAAGAAAAAGAGTAAATTGGCCTATTAGTATATCACATATAAAATTTCATAAGTCTTCCTAAATGTTTGTTTCTGCTCTTCTCTACAGACACTTAACACAAATCGTCTTTTTTTAAGTCCCAGTTCAATTAAAAATTAAAGCTGGCTTTGGAGTTGGAGAATGGCTCTCTCCTTCTCTAAACCCAAGCATGTTATTAAAAGGAAAATGCAAAATCTCTGTATCATGTCAGAAGAGCCTGATATGGGACAGAAGAAAACCAAAAAATTAAGGGACTATTCTATTGCCACTAGTCTCATAATTTTTAGTTCTATTTTGATTCTTTAAACTCCTCTTAAGGTATAAATTTTATATCAAAATTTATAAGATTTATATATATATATATTAAACTTTTGTTTATTTTTCCATAAAAATAATAGCAATATTCTGTGGGGTTTGTAGCATATATTAGAAGTACTGTAGCACATAATGGTGCAACTGCTACAAGAATTGAAATCACAGAACATTGTACTGTGTGTGGAGCAGTGCAGTGTGTCTTGAGGACAGATTTGACAGTGGTATTGATGACTGCAGACTCCCAGTTGAGAAAGAGGGACATAGAAGGCTTCTGTGGCAACCCCTATCTGAATCCCCCAACAAAATAATAGTCTAGACAGAAAGCCATCAAATAGAACTCTTAAACATTGTCATAAAGATGCTGAAGTATAACTCTCCACAATTCATGATTTCTGGCAGGGGTGGAGGTGAGACAGGACTCAGTTTTCTTTAAGGGTCTGGCTACTGGGAGACTTACCATGTTCCAGTGACTACATAAACAACACAAACTGAATTTTTCTTCTTCTTTTTTTTTTTGGGGGGGGGCAGGTAGTAGGGCACAATAGTTGGTGAATATACCTGGGAGGATTGAGAAGTGAGTGTGATAGGGGTGGATGGGGTGAAATTCCCAAATAATCAATGAAAACATTATGTTAAAAAGTGAATAAAAGCAATAAATACTACAATAAACAAGCCAAGAAAAAATAGAATTTTAAAAACATTTCATACAAAATAGGCATAGAAACAATGAACAGAATGGACAAAGACAGGACAGAAAGCATAGTAAGCTAAACTTACCATACTATAAGTTTTATTAAATATAAATGTGCTAAATATTCAACTATAGGAAAAACAAACTTCATCATCACAGCTTATAAAAACATGATTCAACTATATGATACTTATAAATACTTTAAATATGAAGATTAAAAGAGGTGAAAATTAATAGGCTGAAATGTAACACCACTCTGAAGAAAATCAGAGTGATCATATCACTGCAAGACAAAAATAATATGAATATTAACCAGGTCAATAGAAATTATTTCATAATGACAAAGACATGCATTGATCAGAAGTACACAATAATTCATGCATTTAGTAACAAAGAATGATATTGATGAAGAAAAATATATAAATCCATAATTGTATCTTGATATTTCAATAACATCTCTAAGTACTTGGTCTAAGTGCCAAAGGGGGAAAAAACCCCACAGCATATCAGTGTCTATACGGTGTTATTTAAAAATTATTTAGAGATAAAGTGTTTAACATTAAATGCTTATGACACAAGAAAAAAATCCCTCCAACATATGATCTTAGCATCTATGTTAAGAATCCAGAAGAGCAGAACAAATGAAACCCAAAATAAGCAAAAGAAATAAATGTGAAGATCAGTATATCAATTAACTAGAAAACAAAATAAAAGAGAAAAATCAATGATCTCAGAATCTGATATTGGAGAACAGAATAAATTAATAAACCATTAGACAAACTGACCAGAAAAAAGTGACATAGGTAAAAAGATGCCTGTATTATAAATGAGAGGAGTGATATCAATATAATTATGTAGATAAAAAGTAAATGGGATTATTATTTTCAGAAAAATTTAAAATAATACATTTGATAAAGCAAATTAAACAATGAAGTAGTTAAGAGTTCTAACTTCCACATATCAACCTTTCCTTGAAATATATCACTTGAGTGAGCATGTTGACTAAAGAAATATATTTTTGGGTCAGAGAGATAGCCCATCTGTTAAGAGAGGGTGCTGCTCTTGTTTGCTATTCAGAGTTTGGTTCCCAGCACCAATGTAGGCTGCTCATAACCACCTGTAATGTCCAGGGGACCTGACGTCTTTTGGCCTCTACCAGCATTGTACTCATGTGCACAAAGCCATACACACCTACACATAATTTTCTTTTTTAAAAATCTTAAATATATGTATGGTTAAAAACTGTTCCATGAGAAAAACTACAGTTTAA
This sequence comes from Peromyscus melanophrys, assembly GCA_902168415.1. Classification (NCBI taxonomy): domain Eukaryota; kingdom Metazoa; phylum Chordata; class Mammalia; order Rodentia; family Cricetidae; genus Peromyscus; species Peromyscus melanophrys. Next base: position 32,878 of record CABHPR010148847.1, on the reverse strand, counting down.
GTGGCTTTTATGAGGAAGTCTACCAAACACTTTGAAAAGAAACAATAATATTTCTATAACTTTTTCCATAAAATGAAGACTATTTCTTAGCTCACTGTATAAGATTAGCATTATTCATATCTAAGAACCAAACAAATTGTAACAAAAGAAATGAAACTAATGCCCCTTAGCAAAGTTGACACTCAAATCAATTTTCAGCAAAGTTTTAATAAATAAAATCAATCTATATTTAGTAAGAATAATACATCATGATCAAACGGAGTCTATCTCAGGAATGCTAAATTGTTTTAACATTTAAAAATTGATCAATTTAATTCACAATATTAACATACTACAAAAGAAGAAAAACACATATAATTACTGTAATTGACAGAAAAATCTTTTGAAAGAATCCATTTCATTCCCCATACAAATTCTCAGCAAATTAGAAACAGAAGGGAGCTGCTATACCTCAACATTCTGAGAATTAAGACCTGTAAAAAGATTGCCTAGCTTGGCATCCTCAAAATGTAGGAAACAAAACTTAAATCAGAAACGAAGGAGCAAACTGTATTTGTAGCTCACATGTTTGTTGATACAGAAACTCTGGTAAACACCAAAGAGACTTCTACAGCTAATGAGTTTAGCAATGTTGCAAGATATTATATTGAAATACAGATCAGTATTCTATATACAAGTAATGAAAGATTAGAAATTCTAATGCTAATGATTCTTTTGAAAATAGTACATAATACAGCTGGCATTGATGACTCAGTGGGAAGCAGTCCTTGGGCAAAGGCTTGATGACCTGAATTCTGTTCCCAGACCCCACAAGATTAAATGAGAGAACTCACTTCCAGAAGTTGCCCTCTCACTCCTTTATGTTTCCTGTGACGTGCTTACAACTGTACTCATACACACAAACACACAAAATTAATAGCTATTTTAAAAGTAGTATAAAATATAGCATAACTAATAATAAATCTGACAGTTAAGAGCTGTAGAAAGCACATGTCAGTTTCATGTTTACAACTGTGATGAACACACACAAGGCAGGCCTGATATTCATCCCCACTGAAAGCTTGCAGCATCCCTACCTGTCAAACTTACCTATACTACAGGAACTGTCATTCTATCTCTAGATATTATTGGAAGAAAAATAGAGGTTCTTGTCCACATAGCCCTCCAGACAAATGTTCAAGAGCTCTTTGTTATAGCTACAGATTTCCCTGGTTTGTTTTTGTTTCTTGCAGTGCTGGGGATACTTAGGGCCTTGTTCTATCACTGAAGCACATTCCCAGCCTATCAGATTTTGTTTTGTTTTGTTTTTTAAGACAAGGTTTCTCTGTGTAGTTTTGGTGCCTGTCCTGGATCTCGCCCTGTAGACCAGGCTGGCCTTGAACTCACAGAGATCCACCTGGCCTCTGCCTCTGAGTACTGGGATTAAAGGCGTGTGCCACCACCGCCCAGCACAAATGAGCAAACAAAAAATGCTTAAGGGGAACCCAGGCTGGGAAACCAGAGCTAATTATTTGGAACAACCCAACAAAGACTTCATATCTCTCATTATTACCCTCCCCTCTTAGATAAATATTTCAATTCTGTGTAGTGTCCCATCTTTCTCTTTCTGAAATGCCTCTTTACTTAAACCATTCTCTTGAAGCCAGAAGTCTAATAAATAAACTAAGTTACTGTAGGCTCTGCCCAAGTAATTTCTGGTCCACATTCCACAATCCCAAATTCAAAAGCTTATTGGTTCTATCTCATCAGATCTCAGGGCTATTATTAAGCTCAAAACGTCTTGAGCAGTCCCTGTTTTAGATACTATAATGGGATGGACAGTGCTAATATCACAAATATTCAAGGTAGTGTTGGAGCAAACAACCATGAGCTGACATAACACAAGTGTGAAATGCACAGCAGAGCAATGATTTCAAAACCAATCCCCATGAAAAAGATGGTAGCATTTTCTTACCTTCCTAACCCTACAAAGGGAGCTTAGGATAATCCAGCTGTACTTGAAACCCTTTTTCTGTCCCTCTACAATAGTCTAACCCCCCAGTGAGTAACATATCCCATCTTTACCAATATTCTTATATTTAATCTGGCTGTAGTCAGAACCTGTGGGTTCTATCTTTGGAGGCAGCATTGCATATTTTTGCTTTGCTGTTCTTTGATCTCCCACTTTAATTCTCAGAGCAAGGCTTATTCCCTCAAGTTTTTGAGAGACATCACTTTTTATAGCCTCCTGCACTCACAGTTCTCAGAAGTTTTAGCTTTTTCTGTCCACTGTAAGACGAGGCTTTGGCACTAATTGTGCAAAGAAAAGGCACCTGAAATACACAGACTTTTACCCGTGTGACTGCTTAGCATGTCAAACTTGGTGGTAATGATGCTTCAAACCTCTTAATCTAGTTAGGAACTATCAGTGATTACTATTGCCAGTAAAGGCTCCCATCTTGGCTAGTCTTAGCCAGTAGAAGCAGGTGGGATTGTGGTAGCAGTTTAATAGTAGTGAAATGTATTATGTATTATATAAATGTAATAGTAGTGAAATAAATACTCTTGACTCTTTTATGATGACCACTGTCATTTTATTGAGGCTTGAATTAAAATGTGCTTTGGGCAAAAGAGCAAATTAAACAGTAGGGAGACACAGGAAATAAAATATTTTTTATTTATTATTTTAGATAATCAAAAGGATGTCTTCTAATTTCCCTTTTAAAGGAATTCTTCTTAGAGCTGGAAAATAGTTCGGTGGTAGAGCAGTTGCCTAAAATATGTGAGGCTCTAAATTCAATTCCCAGCACTAAAAGAAAAAAAGGAGAAAGAAAAGAAAGAGTCTCAAAATAAACCTTCAAATCTAGAGAAGTCTCTAACAGGCTCATGTATTTACTTTCTTGTCTTAATCCCACTCTTGAATATTTGTTCTTAAAGGCTTACAAGACAAGAACTCTTGGCATTAAAGTTTTCAAGTTGAATCTCTCAGATAGTCTGTCTGTATGTCTATGCTAAGTGTTGGTTTGGTTAAATTTTGTCTTGTTTTCTGCTTTCTTCACAGGAGAAGATCCAAATTTCAACTGTTTTATTTCTGTATACCCTGAGAATTTTTCATGAGTTGTTTTCTCTTTCTTAGCGAGTAACCATAGTTGTATTTTGTCATGTTTTTTTCTAAACTGTTTTCTTTTCATTTCAGTAAACCCTTTCCTAAGAATAGGATTGGATGCTATGAAACAGTAGTCTCAAATGAGCTTTATTTATTTAGATAAAAGCCCACTTAGCAACATCACTATGCCATCTATACATTTATTATAAATTATAATAAATTTTGTTATAATAAATTACTTGTTATCCATTTTAATATCAGCCATCTTGGATATTATAAAAGCAATTTGAGGTGTTCTCTGTTCACTTAAGTAATGAACACTTTGCTTCAATTGAGGTTTGAGGATGGTGGGAGAGGGCAGAGAGAGTGGTGAATTTGGTGAAACTAATAACACCAGAGTTTCAAATGACAACTTTCTTTTCTTAGTCGTTCAGTTCCTGAAATTCTCACAAATCCTTTCATATGAAAAACACTTCATTGCAAAGTAAGGTCTACAAACTCACAACTACTGAACATGGAAAGGGTACCTACTGATTATATATAGAGAGGAAACTAGCACTTCTCAGCCTTGACTGCACACAGACGCACAATTGCTTAGAAGTCATTCTACCCAGCTCATCCTTGAGACAATTAAAACAGAAATCTAAGCATGGCTCTCCCAACCACATCAGCATTTTATACACTCCTGGTCATTCAAATATGGGATCTGCTCCTTTGCTATGTTTGCAAGTGCTGAGTATACTTTGGGCAGTTTGAAATATCTCCTTACCTTCAGGTCCGACAAGGGCAGTGCTGCCATCTTAATTTTATTTTTTACAGATAATAATTATTCTATAATCATTATTTATGGTAGTTTGATTAATAATGTAACTTAATAATAGAATGTATATGTGCTAGTTAACTTTAATTGTCAACTTGACACACCTAGAGTCATCTGAAAGACAAGTCTTGTTTGAAAAATTGCTGAGACCAGATTGTGTTATGGGGCATGACTGTGGTAGATTGTCTTATTGTTAGTTGAAGTAGGAGGGCACAGTCTACCATGTGTGGTGCCATCTCTAGGCAGGGATCTTGGGTTGTGAAAGAAAGGTAGCTAAGCCTGAGTCTGAACAAGTAAGCTAGTGAACAGAGTTCTTTCAGTTTCCTCTTCAAGTTTCTGCTTGAGTTTCTGCCATGACTCTTCTCAATTATGGAATATAACCTGGAAATGAGAACCAGATAAACCCTTTCATTCAGTACGTTGCTTTTGGTCATAGTGTTTTGTCACAGCAACAGAAAGGAAACTAAAACAATACATTACCTTGCATTAATTCATTTAGCTATGATTTATTGTGCCTAATATGAAGCAGAAAATGTTCTCAACACCAACTGACCCATCCAGCAGGCAAGGTTATTCGTGGGTCTCGAGCCAGGAAACACCTGAAAAGCCAAGGGGGTGAGAAAGGAAGGAAGCCAAGCACAAAATGAGAAACTGAGTCAATCTGAGTCGCGTCAAGGCTCCATTTATTAACTGAATTACTGATGCTTTTATACAGGATTTTAAGCAGGGAGGGGGAGCAGAGAAAGGAGAGTGGAAAATTTTCAGAAGAAGTTAGAGTGGTCAGGGGGAGGTGAAGTCTCTTTGGTCCAAGGCTCTGCAGCTGGCTGATTACTGTTGAAAGTTATATCTAAAAAGTATACTTCTTAGTTAGGCCAAGGCCATCCTATCTTTGCAAGCCTCTTAGCAGAAATTCAAAGCACAATAGATCTGATTCACACAGGCCTGGGTCAGTCTCCAACAAATTCCCCCTCTCTATTAAAAAAAAGGATGGATCTCGTTTTTGTGATCAAGCTTTAAGAGATCTGGGTTTGAAGGGATGGCTTCTGGTCTGGAGGATCACAGGGGCCCCGTCCCTCTAAGCTAAGAGAAGGGAGGTCTGGGAGGCGATGTCTCCCAGATTCAAACACCTCAGGCGTCCCCGTGGTGCAGGAATCAGTGGACCGTGCAGTTTTTTTTTTTGAGGGAATGGAGATTGCTAAGCATTAAGCTGTTGTTGCACAACCATTATGCAATGGGGCATGCAATCCAGACTCTCGGGTTATAAGGGCACCCATGTCCCCAGTCTGTGCAGTCACAGCTGCACTCCAGCCACGCCTGGAGCTTTCCCTCACACAGGGGCTGCCTCACCCGAGTCGAGGGGTCTGTGTGGGGCATCTCCATAATAGTCCTAATAGGACCAGGGGGTGTTAGGACCCAAGGGCACTGAACCTGAGCCTTTGAGAGGGTTCCTGGCCGTTCTCCTCTGTATCCAGTCTATAATAATGGATTAAAATATGCTGTGGTAAGGCCGAATCAATCTGACTTTTGATAAATTGAGTGAGCCTCTGAAAAGCCCAAGGACCAAAAGTAATGAGAAGGAGAAGGACAATTAAGGGGGCTAGAATGGTAGGCAGCAAGGTGGAGAGCCAAGGGGACCCTTGTAGCCAATTTTCAAACCACCCTTGTTGATTTTCAAATTTCCTTTTTCTTTGAGCTAGCCTTTCCCTTAATTTTACCATCGATTCCCTGACAATACAAGTATGATCTGCATAAAAGCAGCATTCTTCCTTTAGGGTGGCACACAAACCTCCCTCCTTCAAGAACAACAGATCTAGACCCCTTCTGTTTTGAAGTACTACCTCTGAAAGTGAAGTGAGTGACTTTTTAAGGGCTGAAATGGATCTTTCTATAGCCTCTAGATCGGTGGTCATGGCCATCTGTAGCTGCATCAGGTGCTTGTTTTGTACAAGAGCGGTGGTTCCGGTACCAATACCTGCAGCAATGCCTCCGATACCTAACAAGAGGGCAATGGTCATGGACACAGGCTCTTGAGTATATCTGCCCCTTTGTTCAAAAAATTTTATCACTGAACTTTCCTTATGATATGTGACAGGAGGCCATAGCTGAACAAGTACACAGAATTCATGGGAGTGATTGAATATCTGAGCAGACACACAGGGAGTTAATCTGGTGTTGCAGGCCCAGTAGGACCCATTGGGTGCCTCAAGATAGTAGCTTCCCTTGGTAGGTGTTGTTATCTGATTACAGAGATGTTGGTGAGTTGACGGTACTTTACCCAAACAAGATCCCTGCCCCGAGACTTCAGAAAGTGTCAGTCTATGAGGGTTTGTTTGGCACCTGTTGCTAGGGGAGGAGAGGTTGCTGGCAGCAGACTGAAAGGCAATTCCCTCATAAAAAGGGGGACTGGAGGTAAGGCAAAGCCAGCAATCCAGTGTCTTATCTGGACTTGTAGCATTTAAGGCCATGTATGCTCCCTGTACCAGGTTGAACAACCTATTTCCTACAGGCTGTGCAGTTATTGGGGGGGCACTGCTGGGTCGAGGACTAGGGATGTCGCTAGATGTAGGTCTTAGTGTGGTGGCTACTTTGAATGGGGCTGGGATCTTGCTCTGGAAATTAGGAAGGACTGGATTAGGCCCAATGGAGATAGTGTTGAGATTTTTTACCTTTAACTGTATCTTAAATAAAACACCAGCATCAAAGCCCTTTAAATACCATCGAAAACCCCATCGATCATACCCCCACTGAGCACAAAAGAAAGTCTCGACTCTTTTACATCTGGCAGCCGTGGCTCGGCTCCTACCATCCTTGGGACAGACATAGAAGTCAGATTGTGGTAACCCACAACGGGCTGTAGGACTAGCACAGCCTGGGGCAGTCATCACGGCAGAGTTAATACCATAAAGTATTCCAAAAGGGCCTGATCAGCGGTCTGCAAATGTTTGTCCTCCCGTGCCATTTAACTGGTATTGGCTAATGGTAGGTATATCCCAAGAATCTAATCCTGCAACTAGCTGACAGAAGTCAGGAGTGAGTGGCGGCCACCAGGAGTAAGGGGCATGGTTTGCAGTAACCCTCTAGACCTCCTCTCCTGTTTGTGTTAAAATCTGCCAGGCAAGCTTTTTGATAGCTTGGGGGCTTTCTTTGGAAATGCAAAAGAGGGGGAGGAGTAGTAGGCAGACGATGAAGCAAGGGTTGATTCGATGGCGTGGGTTGATTCTCCGCGGCCAGCGATGAACAGGTCCCGCCATTGAGAGGTCCATGGCTCCCTTCATTTTCCAAGCTGTAGGCATTTCTGTAAGAAAAGAAAAAAGAATTTTTGTCTCAGGGCTGTACCCTGGACGTAACAGTTATTATTTCCTTAGTCTAGGGAGGCAGCTTGTGTAGAGTAGGGCTTAATCAGTCTTTCTGGTAGCCAACGAGCTCCATTCTCCTTGGAATCATAGATACATGCAGACCCTTTTTCCCAGATTATAACTGGATCAGGGCCACCCCATTTTTTGGTGATTGGATCTTTTTAATGGGCCTGAGCATATTTTTACAATTTCCCTAGCCTGTTCTCTGGTAATTGAGAACCTCTGTTTCAAAGTTTGAGCATTGAGGTGATGAAGGTGGTGAGCCTCACGAGCGGCTGCTACCTGGTCATGTTCCAAATGAGAAATTAAGATAGAACGTGTAGCAGAATCAGCAAGCTCATTTCCCTGAGCTAAGGGCCCAGACAGCCCTGTGTGGGCACGAATATTACTGGGCATCTGTGTATCAAATTTCCCTACATAGGTACAGACAAGGATGGCCCAGTCAGGACTATGGGTGCACAGCCATTTGGGGTGTTTTTTATCATATGGCATAATAATAACATCAGGGTCTCAAAATATCCTGTGTGTTGTTGGTCGATGGCCAACTCAATTTTTTGTAATACCTCTATTGCATCTGTAGTAAGATATCTAGGGGACAGAGGATCGGAATCTCCTCTGAGAATATCCTCTAGGGGACGTACTTTTCCTTTGGTTATCTTTAAATAAGGTCTTAGCCAATTGATATCTCCCAGAAGTTTTTGAAAATCATGAAGACAACGGAGTGTGTCCCTAATCCCTTTTTGTCCAGCTTGGGGGTGGACCTGATAGGCTGAGTTCGCCCCCTGTTTAAACTTTCTTAACCCTTTGCCAGGCAGAAAGCCTGTCTGATATAATAAACTTTTAGATCAACATTTAAATGCCATATTTTTCAGATCTCTGAAGTATGAGGGCTGTCCAGGTATCTGAATAGACAAACTTTGTTTTTAATTACTTGTTTCGAGCTCAACCCTGAAAACATATGCAAGGGACTGAGTGAATGAGCAAACTTATCCCTATAATATTACATCAATACTTATTTATCTTGACTATAATTAAAAAGAAACTTGATTATTTATGACTGACTATCAAAAACAATGCTTTTAAGTTGAAGTTCTTTTAGCATCAAATACAGATTCAGTAAAGAAACCAAAACAAAATGTCAATATAAGACATATATATGCATCAGCTTATCCAGATAACTTAAGTTTAACAAATTTAGCAAATACAAGGAGGTTAGACAACATTCTTAAGCCTGAGTGTACCTTGGGTAAGGAGAAACATCTTTAAGCCATTGGTTTTTAACTATAAAAACTGTTTTTAAAAGATTGAGATCTCTCAAATGTCTTCTGTAATATCAACAATAAAGTACCCTTTTTACTTTAAGGGGGAGAAAATATGGCATCATTATAATCTTTTACTTAGAGGCTTGGATAATTTCTTGGATCTTACCTTTGGCAGCACATAGTCTGTCTGTTTTATTTCATTATGGCTGGTGCTTCCGGTGATCATCATCTGACACTGGCAATTTTCAAAACTGCTAAGGTCCATCATTGCAACCAGACTCTTTTTGGAACTCCAGTCTTGTCATATATTTACAAACCTCAGCTGTTTTTTATGATCCTTTTATATCTTTAAAATCATTATTATTTTACATGGGTAAATCTTAAATTACAAAGTTTAGCTGTCAGAGCAAGGTATATTCCTGTGTAAAGGCATTGATGTGTAGCTTTAATATTTATCAAATATCTTATTTGTTAAACATATGTTGTTATCTTTTTAAACTCTCTGGAAACTTGTTGTTAAACATTTGGTAGACACATAAGTACCTAAGTGTTACACATATTTTTTTTAAAACAGTAATTACTTGCACACATACACACAGTTGGATCCAACTTACATACATACATACATACATACATACAGTTAAAGTTTGCTTACATTTTTAAGTCATATACCTGTTCATATAAGCAGTTTGCAGGATCATTAGCCATTTTTAAGATGAGAACCAACCAGAATTAACTTTTAAATTCAGTATTTGCAGGTATAATAAACCATAACAATCAGTTTATATCATATCCCCTCTGACCTTTTACAACCTTTTATGTAAAGCAATATCAGGACAGAGAAGGGTTAACAAGAGAAGTTGCTGGCCGGCAGAAGAGACCTTGAAGTTATCACAGTAAAGGAAGGGAGGGGAGCAGTGGGCATAGAGTGTGTCCTTGGCTGCCAGTGTTCCTGAAAAAAAAGTTTCTGTTAACTCCTCTGACTAAAGTCAGATTTTCTGTTCGGTGTTCACACAGTTTTTGTCAATTGCAGGCAGTCCCCATTGGGAAAATAAAGGGGGTTATCAATCACGCTGTTGTTGCTAACAGTCTCCTGGACATTTTGCCAATGAGCAAGGGTTAAGTCTAGGGGTGAAGACGGGGTGTTCCCCATATGGAGAGACAGAGAGGTAGAGGCAAAAGACAGACTCCAAAAACACACAAAGACGACAAGAACAGACACACAGACATAATCCGTGCGGTGATGATTCGGCTACAAAACCCGAAAGTACAGATTCAGATGGGAGGGGCCACGAACTGCATGCAGCCTCACTCTCGACCGGGAAGGAGAGACACTATGTCTGTCTCCTTCCTCCAGACCACTCGGAGAAAACCTCCAGAGGGGGGACCCGGGGATGTCTGGGCACGTCTGCCCCCACACACAGGTCCCAGATCTGCCGCGCACCTCATGCAGGCACAGAATACAGATGCCAAATCACCCAGACAAAAGACAACAACATAACAACATAAAACATAGATCGAGCTCATTTTAAAATGTCTTTAATCACACCATAAAAACTAAAAAAGGCGTCAGGGACATTTTCTCCGTTTCTGAGCATTTTATTAATATCTCTCTCTTTCTTAAAAATTTAATATCTTTCTTTTTTAACTCTTACTCCCTGGTCCCTGAGATTACTCCTCATCTCCCTTATGAAGAGAACTTTACTTTGCCCATGGCTTATGGGACAACTCTTACCTCACGGTACCCGAGTTGCACGAGTGATGCTGTCCGGGTGCCGCTACCAGAATTCGTGTCTGGCTGGACCATCTTTACATGTGCCATCCGATGGATCACCGTGCCTCGAGCCCCCACGTTCGGGCGCCACTTGACCCGTCCAGCAGGCCAGGTTATTTGTGGGTCTCGAGCCGGGAAACACCTGAAAAGCCAAGGGGGTGAGAAAGGAAGGAAGCCAAGTGCAAAATGAGAAACTGAGTCAATCTGAGTCACGTCAAGGCTCCGTTTATTAACTGAATTACTGATGCTTTTATACAGGATTTTAAGCAGGGAGGGGGAGCAGAGAAAGGAGAGTGGAAAATTTTCAGAAGAAGTTAGAGTGGTCGGGGGGAGGTGAAGTCTCTTTGGTCCAAGGCTCTGCAGCTGGCCGATTACTGTTCAAGGTTATATCTAAAAAGTATACTTCTTAGTTAGGCCAAGGCCATCCTATCTTTGCAAGCCTCTTAGCAGAAATTCAAAGCACAATAGATCTAATTCACACAGGCCTGGGTCAGTCTCCAACAACCAACCAGAGTACTGATAATAAGTATCCAAAAGGAAGTGATAAAGATAGATGGGGGGAGGGGTTGGGGATTTAGCTCAGTGGTAGAGCGCTTGCCTAGGAAGCACAAGGCTTTGGGTTCGATCCTCAGCTCCAAAAAATGAAAAATAAATAAATAAATAAATAAATAAATAAATAAATAAATAAATAAATAAATAAAAGATAGATGGGGAAGGACAAGGGTTTTTGAAAATCACTGCTGTGGGGAAGGTCTCTTTGAGGAAGCAACAAAGACCAGGAGGAAGAAGGGGAAAAAATCATTCCTGTAGAAGTTATGTACTGAGCCATTTGAAGTTTTCTTTTTCTTTTTTCCCCCCAGAACTTCAAGGGGCAAAACTTCTAGAGCATATTCAAGGCACTGTGACAATTATTTCTCTGTATTATCTGCTTTACTCTTGAACTAGGTCTGGATCTGACTGAGTAGATCACATCTATTATCAGACTTTAGGCCAAGGTTTTTTAGCTCTAAGTGGATCTCCACACTGCATTTCAGCATCCTGTGTGGGTGTTTCCTCATAGGATAGATTAGGATAGTCACCAGTAGGGTATTGTTCTTTATTGTCCAAATAGACTAATAGGATGGTTAATATAAAGTGTCCTTGTAGTTGGAAGATTTCCTGTGTCCCACCTGGCCTGTGGTTGGGACAAATCTCTTACCCACAGCCTTATATAAAATAATCACAGGAGGCTTAATATTATTTATAACTGCTCAGCCATTATCTGAGGCTTATTACTGATTAGCTCTTACACTTAAGTTAATCCACAGTTCTTATCTATGTTTAGCCACATGACTTAGTACCTCTTTTCAGTTCTGCATTATCATCTTGCCTCCTCTACTTCAAGCTACATTTGCCTGCCCAACATGTTGGCTCAAATTTCCACATAAAACCTTAGAAAACTTTAAAAAGATTCCAAAACAGAGCTAAAAATGCTTCCTAGTTATGTCTTTCAGGCAACCAATGAGCTACAGTGTGGCAAATTGACAGTGTGTGGGCTTGACCTGCAGCATGGCAGATTCCTGCCATGTTACACAGAGGTGTCTCCAAGCCGTGCTGTATGCTGCATCATGGATTTAGCTGTTGCTAGTACAGACCAAAAAAAAATATGGTTTCTGGGCTACACACTGCTGGATGGAGGCATGGATCCACTGCCTCCCAGAGTTGGTGGAGAGCATGGCTCCCAGAGCTGGCGGTGAATTACCTCTGCCATATTGGGAAGCTGAGGTGGGCAGAGCCAACAGCAAAGTCTGCTGCCTTGGTCCTAGCCATGCAGTTTAGCAGTTTAAAATCTCTCCTGGTCAGAGAAGGATTATAGATTCATAATAAGACAGATTCAGGTGAAATAAAACTCTAAACGGTTTACATTGTGTGTAAAAATGTATCTAGGCTTGGAAGAGAGAGGAAAAAGAGTATATGCAGTTATATAAAAAATAAATAGTTTTTAAAAAATAAAGTCTTTAAAGAGACAATAAGAATAATGTAAAAGTTAAACCATATAAAAATGGAAATCATACAGAGAGTCTGTATTATATTGTCTTTGGGATTTTTACCTGCAGAAGACATTTAATTATAAAGGCTGCTGAGTTAAACCAATATGTATATTTAAAAGATATCTTGACCTCAAAATTTATGTCTAAGGATACATTGTTTTGGAAAAGAGGTTCTGATTTTGTTTCCACAGAAGATGAGAACCTATGGATTGCTTCCAGGCTCATGTGGTTTGACTATCCAAGACACCCTGAAAGGTCTGTGATGACACCATGGCCCAGATGATCCAATATCCAGAATAACTTCATGGCAACTGGCTCAGAGAATACAGCATCACAGACTACTCCAGTTAGGACTTGACATAAGTCTTCATTTTCTCAAAATCTCCATAAGAATGCAGTACCCCCAACCAGCAGGAAGTAGTATGAGAAGGTACACCCAAATTCCTAAAATATTGTTTATGAATGTTTATTTTTATTTAAGGCAGGTTGATTATAAATAGAATCTCTTTCTAAAGAAGAAAAGGGATGATATTATAAATATGATAGGATGAAAGGGTAGATTATTGAAGCTACTTTTAAATAGCAACAACTTGTTTGAAATGTTTTACTTGCTACAGATTTTAGTTTATTGATACAAATTTAAAGTTAATTTTGTTACACTGTATGTATATTTCTATTGTTGTTTAAAGTATTTTGTTTGTGCAACTCATTTAAAATTGTAGTTTATAGTTGAGAAATACAGATTAATAATTAGTCATCTATGATAATCAAACTTAGGGTCATGTTAGTTAAGTTTTCTAGGTATACATAGATATATTTCATTTAGGTAGGTAATCTTCAAACACTTCAAAGACATACAGAATATAGCATTTAAAATGTTTTAAGAACTTAGACTTTCTGGACAATGAGACATATCTGCTCTTGGCAGCACCAATTTACTTCAGAGAAGAGGATGGGCATCGAAGACACTCCATATGGAGTTTATCTTCTTCTTGGCAAAAATAGCCATTTGGGCAAGAGGCTGCTCTTGCCTGGACTGATAATGTGTTGTATAAACTGAACATGCAGGACCCATAAGAAAATAACCACTGAATTTGCCAAAATGGGGCAAAATGATTCTTCAGGTTCTTGCTTCTCAGAGGAAACTGCCAGACATTCTACAGGACACAGAGAAATGTGACTGGGAGACTCTAGGCCTGTGGGCTGAAGATGAATGCCCCAATGTTACAGAGGAACTTTGGATGACTGTCCATGCAGCTAGCTGTCTCTTTCATTCTAGATTTTTGGAAGTTGCTAACAATGCTCTTCCTATTTACTTAGGTAATATTATATCCTTCTAGGGTCTTTGATGTAGTTGAAGACTAGATAGTTATAATTTTCCTTGGTAATGATAAAGGTAAATTAAATATGAAACTTTAGAGTCACAAATATAGAATAGATAGAATATTTTCTTTAATTTTGCCAATCACAAATAGACTAGATATTATAACTGTAATTCTTGCTTGATAACTGTTCTATTATATGTAGTTTTACTATGTTAACGTTAAAACCTTCCTTTTTGATTAGACAGAAAAGGGGAAATGCTGTGGGATAATGCTTTTGTACACTGGTTTAATAAAACACTGATTGAGCCGGGCGTTGGTGGCGCACGCCTTTAATCCCAGCACTCGGGAGGCAGAGCCAGGCGGATCTCTGTGAGTTCGAGGCCAGCCTGGGCTACCAAGTGAGCTCTGGGAAAGGCGCAAAGCTACACAGAGAGACCCTGTCTCGAAAAACCAAAAAAAAAAAAAAACCAAAAAAAAAAAAACACTGATTGGCCAGTAGCCAGGCAGGAAGTATAGGTGGGGTGAGCAGATGAGGAGAATTCTGGGAAGAAGAAGGACAGAGTTAGGAGAGATGCCAGCCACCACTGAAGGAGAAGCAACATGCTAACAGACTGGTAAAGCCATGGAATATATAGCAAAACATAAATTAATAGAAATGTGTTAATTTAAGATATAATAACTAGCTAGTAAGAGACTGGGTGGGACACAGGAAAACTTCTGGCTACATGTCCTTAAGTTGTTGAGTGATCAATTCCCTCATGATACTTTTAATTTGGTTGTCCAATACACTTTTTTCCATTGGAAATAAGAAATCACTTATTTTTAAGTTTCATAAATATCTCTTGATTTAATTGACCTCTGTTCTTATATTGTAGTATTTTTCTCTATATAGTATCTGCTGTGTACCAACCCCAAATCCATTCTTCCTTTTTAACAGAACCCCAATTTTGTCTGTGGTGTCATAGCATGAGGCTAAAGTTCACATTAATCCTTCAAGCATCCCCTGTAGGCATCATCTTGTCCTAATGAGTAAAAGGAACTCATTGGGTGACAATACAGGGACAGCTGTTATGTTCTTGATAAAGTAGGCCAGACAGACTACTATGTAATTCTTTTTTTTAAGATGGGTTCTCTAATGGCTCAGGCTGGCTTCAAACTTAGACATAGTAAAATATAAACTTGAAGTCCTCATCCTCACTCCTCCTGCCTCTGCTTCCCCTGTGTTGGGATTACAAAGGTGTGCCACTACCATGCCTTATTTGTACAATGCTGGGGATAGAATTCAGGGTGTTTGTATCCACGCTAGGTGATCACACTATCACCAGAACTATATCCACAGCACTTTATTTTGTTATTTTTGCCCTTTATCCTTCATCCATTCTTGTTTAGTGTGATGGCTTGATGACCACTGAAGAGAACTGCATCTTGTAATCACAAGGACCAAGGGCTTAGTGTAAGGAGACTGGATCAGAAGTTATAGACTGCCTCATTGTGTAATGGCTTTGTTGATCCACCCAGTGGGAGATGGGCTGGTCAGCTATGGATACAATCTGTAGAAGCAACATGCTGAGTCACTGTGAGTTTCAGTTGTCTTTAACTAAAGTCATTGCTAACTGAGAGAGGACTGACTGCCCCCTTATTTTTGGCTTGGCTGCCTCATAATGCAGAAAGTACCCCCTAGAAGCAGACATTCCTGAACTCGTCCCAGTTCTGCTTCTCCTTAGCTGTGTGACCTTAGATACGTTGTATTATTTTAAGTTAGTTTTTATCATGTGAAATTATCACAATATTAAAAGAAATACTACAGGTAAAGACATTTTATAAGAACATATTCTATTCATATCCTTTCCCATGTCACCCAGCAAAACACTGTTTTATCATAATTTAAGAGTGTTTACGAACTCCATGCTAGATAAGGCTCTTGGCTTGAATGTTTCTAGAATGCTACCTCATTACATGTAATATGAAACACTGGGAGCCAAACTATGAATTAATGAGCCTTTGCTTTCACATAAACAAAAACCATATTAAAGGATATTTTGATCTAAAAATAAGTCTTCCCACTGAAATAGAAACACTTGATTTTATTCTGTTATTAATCTCTATTTCCTTGAAGTGTTTGTCATAGAGACAGAGGTAGCTGCTACAAAACAGCAAATAATACAACTGCTTTGAAGTAAAATACTCCTTTTTTTTGAGACAGGATCATGCTGAATAGGCCCATGACATTATAGAACTTGAAATCCCCTGTACCCCCCCATAACTGGAATTTCAGGTATGTGCCACCATACCCATGACAATTCCTTTCAAGTAAGTAAAATTCTCTTCACTTTAGGAAGTGGGAAGGAGTAACTTGAAGGAAGGAAAGAAGGATTTTTGGTCCCAGATACCCAAGATCTACAAGAAAAGAGAGTAAGGGAAAAGAAGGAGGGATTTGGGTACCAAATGACACCTAAGTTGTACCTGGAGTTTTGGCATTTCCTAGCTATTTGGCCAGATAGTAAGTGTCTATTCAGTGGAGCCACACTAAATGTTTAAAAGGATAAAGATTAGGAAAAGATGGAGTATGTTTTAGTATAAAGTATTCATTTAAGTTTTAAAAAATGCTGTTACGATTATAAATAAATTCAGTAGGCATAGCAGATACGGACACTTCTGTGTACTGTGGGCTGTTTTGAAGCAACCCCTTCCCAGAAAGACACACTGTTCAGGCAGCAGCCTTGAGTCACTTTATCTCACTGTGCAAATCTGACCATCCAGACAATTGACACTGCGATTTGCTGGAGTTTGATACTCTAAAGCATTTCAAATTGTTTCTAAATCCATATCCATTAAAAATATAAAACTCAGTCCTTGAAAACCCTTGGAATGTTCTTCCATTAAATTGACAGGAAAGGAGAACATAATTTTAAATTCCTATGGTGGATATATATATTCTATATAAGAAAGGGAGATAGAAAGGTAAGCAGGATGGCAAGAAGGAAGACAAGAAGGAGAGGTGGCTAAGAAGGGAAGGATAAGGGGAGGAAGGAAAGGACTTTTATTTGAAGGGTAGCTAAGGGAGAAAGTATCCATAGCAGAACCAGCCCAAAGCTTTCCTCTGTGTACTGGGTGGATGGAATCCTCTTTTCAGTCTCAATAAAACTATCCCATTTAGCACCTACTCTGTGGTTTTCCAAAGACAGCCATCTGTCCACTGCTACAGAGACCAAAACAACAATATGTATGGGCTGAACTGGTTCTGTATACTGTGATAAATGTCCAACAACCAAATGAAGTATTTTTTCACAATTATCATCAATTCCTGTAAACATGAACTTGGTAAAACAGTAAAAAACCAAATGATAATATTATACCAAGAATCATTAATGGTTAGACTGAGATGCTACTATCATCCAAAATTTGTGTCTATAAAGGATCTTCCTGATGATCCCATATCTGATGGAGGACCATCTATCATTGTGACAGAATATAGACTGAGTAAGTATAGCACTTTCAATGATCTCACTTGGATTAGGAACAGCATGTGGCAGATAATGTATGTAGATAGCGATCTGCTGATGAAAGAGATTCTAAGACACCAGAGAACCTCTAAAAGCAACTGGGTTCAGGTGGAACTATTCCCTGAGGGATGTTAATAAAAATAATGGCATTATATCATGTCTGATTATTTCCTTAAACAAAGGTCTTTATTTTCTTAAGGGTCTTTATTGTCCTTAATTGCAGTATAAATGATTACAATTGTTCAGATTATGTTATTTTTATCGTGGTTTTTATTTATCTTTTGTGTGTGTTTATGATATATATATCATATATCATATGTGTGTGCATTCCTATTATGTGTGAGTGAGCTTCTAGAGGTTTCCCCTTTTGTACCTCCCATTTTGCCAGAAACACTGGAATTACATCACATGCTGTTGCCTTTGACTTTATGTGGGTTTTGGAGTTCTGAACTCAAGTCCTCTTACTTAGAAGCAAGTCCTTCACCTGCTGAGCTATCCCCTCAGCCATTGATGGCACTTTTCATATTACTTATAGAAGTTACTTCAGTCTTTTTTAAACAGGCCATCTCTGTTCTTCCTCTTATAGCACTCTACTTTTCCACTTATAATGGCAAGGAGAACTGAGAAGGATAAGAGAGGCCATTGAAGCCAGGAGGAACTGAGGTTTGTTAAGTAGAGAATGTGGGAAGAGGAAATCCAGACTGATTCAATGAAATAGTCAGAGTTGGGAACCTCAGAGAGAGAAGTCCCTTGTAGCAGAGGCCAGACAGGAAGCAGAGAGCGATGGTAGGAAGTGGGAAGAGAAGCAGCAGTAGGAAGACAAGTCAGTCAGATCATTTTAACCAAATCAAGCACACTGTGAGGATGACTACTATAAGGACTAGTTAAGAACTTACTCCACTAAGAGTCTCAAACTATAACAACATTCTCAAGGGCTCTGTGAAAATGTTAAAACATGTCTGTTTATGAATGATGAGACTGAGCCACAGAAAAAGTCGTTTTCCTAAATCCATGCAGCTGGTACCTGTTGAGATCATGATTCAGCCCAGCTCTGTGGGATACCAAAGCCCATTTCCTTAACTGATTAGCATATTGCTTCCCAACATGTTATGAGATCAATCATTGCCAAAACCTTTGGGCACTGTCCTGTGGGCACCAAGGATATAATAGAAGTAGAGGAAAGATGTGGTGGAGAGGCCATGTGGCAGGAGAAGAGGCTGAGGTTTGGGATCATTTCAGGTTCCAGCAGAGAGCAGGAAGCCCTGGGTCAAGATGGGGCATGGAGAGCAAGAACTGACTTGGATGTCACAGTCTAATGTTTCTGGGCATATATATGGGCAGAATCTCTGGAGATGAGTCATGTGTGTCTAGGTTGGTAGACTGAATGTGTTGTATGCCTGTTTAGCCAAGAAAGGAGACACTGGATTGATTATAATCAAGGTAAGGAAGAGAGGGTGTGAATACAGTGTACCATTTATTTGTGTGCCAATAATCGTGAATTGGTGCCGTGAGCTCTGACCATTACTTTTCCATAACCCAAATACTGAAGTTACAGCTCTTTCTTAGCCTCTGCTCCTAATCTCAAGCCCCAAGACATCCATAAAGAGGAAGCAGTAATTACAGCAACATATAATCTCAGAGCTGTGTGTAAAAGATCAAACAGAATTCTAAAAGGCAAATATTGAAGTCAGTCAAAGCCCTAATCAGACAAGCTAGCTCAGTCAGCATGGGCAGCTATGGAGACAGGATTTGGTTTGAGAAAGTCAGGAGATGAAGATCAAGTGAGGCAGAGGACCAGACACTCAGTGAAGGAGATGGGTCTGTCATCACAGTGTGACATTCCAGAAAACCATCAGCTGGTGAGCAGGGAAGGATGAAACTAAATATCTCTATACTTACTCTCTTAAGGTGTAATATAGAAGTTTAATTTTGACAGGAAAGAGACATTGAAGATTTTAGCATCAGGAAATGTTGCACGGTTAAGGAAATAAATATATTTAAACTGATTTAATCACCGTATATGTATATATCAAAAAGTATATTTCTTCTTTAAACCTGTACAATTATTATATTATATGCATCAGCTAGCAATAAATTTAATTACTAAAATGAATAAATAGTCAAAGTACTCAGGAAGCATTTGCTTTGACCAGGCCCTGTGCTGGGTGTCCAGACAGAGGAAATAATCGACATGCAGTGATGCAGTGATGTCTGCTCTCAGCATGTGTACATGGGAGGGTATGTAGGCAGCAAGCCTAATAAACTGCTTGCAGAATGTCTAGAAGAGTGGGTAGTAAGGTGGCCAAAAGCAAAGGAAGGTAAGGAGAATAGGAACATTAAGGCCAGGGAGCGATCATGGTTAAATAGAACAGATTCTGGAAAGGAACAGATAGACATTTTTGTTTACTTCTTTTTTTGTTTTGTTTTTTGAGACAGGGTTTCATGGAGCCCAAGGATATGATGACCTTGAATTTCTGATCCTCCTGTCTCTGCCTCCTGAGTACTACAATTACAGGTGTTCACAATTATACCTGGTTTGTGTAGTGCTGGGATGAAACTTAGGGCCTCCAGCATGCCAAGCAAGCACTGAAATACAGCCCAAGACAGTCATTTCAATACATGTCTTTCTAGAAGGAAAGGACTTTAGGTAGATGTGTCTAAAAGAGACAAGGTGACAGGATGGAGACAGAAAGAAGGAGGAGTGGAAGAAGGGAAGAAATAGTAGGAGGAAGAAGTAAGAAAGGAAACTGGGAATGGGAGAGGACTGGGAGAGGTGGGTAGAAGGCAGATCGCTGGCTATGTGTATCCAAGAAACCATAATGAACAGCAACTGCTTTATAAGTAGATGAAGCGTAACCTCCAGTTCTATGTTGGGCTTGTGCAAGTATACCAAGGGAGGTAAAGTAGGCAACAGGAAAGGCAGATGAGGTAACTGAGCATTTACAATTATGTATGCCATCTAAGCTGTGGAATTTGCATAGAATCTATGCAACAAACCAGTCTCAGTGAAGCAATAGCCTCCAGTCACACAGCTAATAAAATATGAAGAATTCTTTGCATTTGCACATGTATATGTGTGTAGTATATGTGCACATATGTTTATAAGTACTGACGTGTGTGGGTGCACATGTGTAATGTTAAGATTATAGTCTTAGGTGCTTCCCACGCTGTTGTGAAGGTGTGAATAATGTGTATTTAATACATGGACTCATCACAGTCCTTGAGGATAGAGTAGTGAACAAGACAGATGCACCAGTATCTTTATGAAGAGCCCAATGGAAGAGATGGATGTATAGAAATACCACATGCAAAAGTACATCATTATAAGTTATGACCAGATTTATAATAGGGAAATAGAAGGTGTTAGGAAAATGCATTAACATTTTTTTATGAAGAGGTCAAGAGAGAAACAGCTTTGCAACATAAATGACAATTAAGTTGGAGTCTGATGGAGACCAATAATTATTCCACCATAGGCCAGGGAAGATTTTATCAAGCAAAGACAGTGCATCTTTCTGGTTCAGAGAAAAGTACAGCACCATGCTCAGGAAGAGTGAACAGTGAGAGATGCCCACAGGCTCATTGCAAGAGCAGGTAGTGAGATTGGAACACTGGGGGGCTGCTTGTTTGGACTTCATCTAGAAAACCACAAGAAGCAGTGGGTATATTTTAAACTGCAGGTACCAAGATTTAAGTTTTTGAAGGTCACATTAGTCACTCTGTGTTTTAGTTATGGTTTCTCTTGCACTGATGAAACACCATGACCAAAAAGCAAGTTAGGGAGGAGAGGGTTTATTCTGCCTATACTTCCACATTACAATACATCCTCAAAGGAAGTTAGGACAGGAACTCAAGCAGGACAGAGGCCTGGAGGCAAGAACTGATGCAGAGGCCATGGAGGAGTGCTGCTTACTGGCTTGCTTCCCTTGGCTTATTCAGATTGCTTTTTTTATAGAACCCAAGAACAAAACTTTGGGGTGGCCCCATCCACAATGGGCTGGCCCTCCAACATCAATCACTAATTAAGAAAATGCCCTACAGGCTTGCCAGACCTTAAGCCATAGGGGTTGTTTACTTACCTTTGGTGATCATACAACTAGGACAATAGAAACAAAACTAAAACAAAACTCTTTCTGTCCATCTGCTGCAATAACCTCTGAGAGTTGGAAGGAGAGGGTGTGCTACAGATGCCCCATTTAGTGTTGAACAGGGCCTTATTGTCTGTGCTTTGATAAGTTTGGGTCGCTGTGTTAACACTATTGCAAATACTTCTGTGATAAGGCTTGAGAGATGGGTATGATATGTATGTATTATACATATAGGTATAATAATATGTCATTTGAAATCAGTTTAATACTATGTCGTTTAGCAGAATAATAGTGTGGCATCTCCCCTTTGGCCCATTACCTGCCTAGCTACAGGCTTTTTGTCAGATAATGATGCTAGGTACAGGTTCCTTCTTGTGGAAATGACTTAAATTGGAAAATAGTCTATCACTCCCATTTTGTTTCGGCCACTATTGTACCAGTAAACATGTCTTGCCAAGCCAGTCATTATTGTAACTCACAGAGTTCACAGCAGTGTAAGACTTGTGACTACTTTTCTCCTCTGATAGTGTGCATAGCACCTACAATAGGTAGCCAGGAAGGATGAAGTTCCCAGGTTAGAATCAGCTTGATTTCTTCATGTAATATTACTCAAGTATGTAGTGTCTTTAGCAATAGAGTTTTATTATCAAGTTCTGAAGTGTAAACCAATAGCATTGACAATAGCCTGTAATGTCAGGGTTTATGGGACCTAGCTGGCCAACAGCTCTAAAAGAAGTAACTCATACCCAGGATTGGGCTTTTTTTAATTTATTAGCCTATAGTGTCTAGTAGGGTAACTTCAGTTAAACCCTGCCCTGCCCTGTGAAGCTTCTACAGTAGTAGGTTTCTATATGGCCTTTTTCATGTTATCTCTCTCCATATTCTCTCCTCTTCTCTGCCTTCCCATCCCCACCCTAATTCAACTCTTCCTATTCTACTATTACTTTTTAAAGTTTTTTTTTGCCACTGTATTTTATCTCCCTTCCTTTGAAAATTCTCCCCCACCCCTGCATGGCCCTTTACTAATTTTTTGACCTCTATGAGTATTAAAAAAGAAAAACATATCTGAAGATTCAAGGTTAGCTGCCATAAAGGAGAGAAAACATGCAACATTTTTCTGGGTCTGAACTATCTCACTCAAAATGATTGTTTCCTAGTCTATCCATATCCCTGTGAATTTCATTTTTCTTAACGGTTGCATAATATTAACTTTATTGTACTGAGATATATCTCCTGCATTTCTAGTGTGCTGTTAGTCATATGTCTAAGCTAGAGTCATTTGAGAGGATGGAACATTATCTGAGAAATGCCTCAATAAGATTGGGCTTCAGGCAAACCTGTATAGTATTTTCTTAATTACTGACTAATGAGGGATAGCACAGGCCATTGTGGGTGGTGCTGGTGGTCTAGTGGTCCTGGGTTCTATAAGAAAGCAGGCTGGGCAAGACATGGGGAACAAGTCAGTAAGCAGCACCACCCCAAGACCTCTGCTTCAGCTCCTGCTCCAGGTTGCTATCCTGCTTGAGCTCCTGCCCTACCTACTTTCAAGAATGAACTGTGACCTTCTGTATGGAAATATGAGTGAAAAAACCCTTTCCTCCACAAGTTGCTTTTGGTGATGGTGTTTTATCACAGCGAGAGTAATCCTAAGATACCTAGTGTCTCCAGGACTTTTTTCATGAAGGGTTGTAGAGTTTGTTAAATACTTTTTCAGGCATCTAATGGGTTGATCATACAGTTTCTGCCCTTGAGTCTATGTTGTGCATTAGTTTTGCTGATTACTTCTGTTGAACCATTCCCATATCTCTGAGATGAAGCCAGCTTGCTAATGATAGATAATCTTTATGTATTCTTGAATTTGGTTTGCAACTATTAAAAATTTTTATGTTTATGTTCACCAGAGATATTGGCCTATATTTTTTTAGTTGTTGTGTCTTTGTCTGGTTTTGGTAGCAGGATAATACTAGTTTTATTAAAAAGAATTTGAAAATGATCCCTAATTTTTTTATTTTACAGAATAAGTTGAAGAATATTGGTGTTATTTTGTTTCTTTTGAGGCAGTGCCTTGCTATGCAGCATTGACTGTCTGTTGTCTGGTTTTCTCTTTTGGGAGCCCACCACCCAGCTTCCAAATAAATCACCATGGAGGCTTATTCTTAATTATGAATGGCAGGCCTTAGCTTGGCTTGTTTCTTGCCAGTTTTACTTAACTTTAAATTAACCTGTCTGTCTTTTGCCTGGGCTTTTACCTTCCTCTATTTTTGTATACCTTTCTTTCTTACTCCATTGCCGGTTGTATAGCTGGGTGGCTGGCTCCTAATGTCCCTCTCCTCCTCTTGCTCCTACATCTCTCCTCTCCCAGATTTCTCCTTCTATTAATTGTTTCTGGCTGCCAGCCCCACCTATCCTTTATCCTGCCTCATTACTGGCCATTCAGCTCTTTATTAGACCATCAGGTGTTTTAGACAGGCACAGTAACATAACTTCACAGAGATAAACAAATGCAAAATAAACAAAAGTAACACACCTTAAAATAATATTCCCCAACATTTTTCCATTTTTTCTAAACAAAAATGAAAGGTTTTATCTTTAATAATGTAAGACTATATACATTAAGAACAATTATCAAGTAAAGATTACATTCACAGTGTACTGATTTCCAATTCATTTGTGTCTGGTACATTTAAAGAAAATACTCTGTAATCTATCCTATCTTAGTAAATCCAAAATTTTATACCTAATTTACTTCCTATCATATCTAAGGAAAACTGCAACTTTAACTATCTAGTCTTCAACTCCACCAAAGGCCCCAGAAGGATATAATGTTGCTGTTTGTTTTTGCATTTTGGGGGGCCTGCCACCCAGTTTCCAAATAAATCACACACAGAGGTTTATTCTAATTTTAAATGCCTGGCCTTAGCTTGGCTTGTTTCTTGCCAGCTTTCCTTAACTTAAAACTAGCCCATCTGCCTTTTGCCGTGGGCTCTTCCTTTTCTTGCTTCTGTAACCTTACTTTCACTCTTAGTCAGGTACAGGGGCTAAGCACATTGCTTGGTGGATAAAACACTTGTTGTGAAAGCGTAAGGACTGAGTTCCAATGTCCTGTGTCCACGTAAAATCTAGGAGCACTCACACTGAGGGGTTTTTAACTCTAGTGCTGTGCAGTTCAAATGGCTAGGAAGGAACAACAGCATGTGCCACCATATCCAGTTCCTGTGACTGCTGGATGGGATATTCTTCAAGTGTTTGTGTTACCTGTTTGATCTAGCATGCAGTTGAAATCTTAATCTTCATTATAACCCATCTAGATGATCTGTTCAGTGGTGACATCAAGTTGGAAGTTTCTGTTATGGTTTTGGAGCATCTCTATCCTTTAGCTTCATTAACAACCACTTTATACACTTAGTTGATACAATGTTACTTACACACACACACACACACACACACACACACACACACACACACACACTTAACCTTGTTATATCAAACCAGGGAATCCCATACCCTCGAATGGCCTCTGAGGGCACACATGCACACATACACACATGGTATACAGACACAAATACACACACACACACACACACACACACACACACACACACACACACACAAACTAAAAACATTGGTGAAAGAATTTAAAAATAACACAAATGGAAATATTATACATGTTCATGGACTGAGAGAATTGATGCTGTCCAAATGTCCACATGACTCAATATGATACATGGATTCAGTACAATCCCCATCAAAGTATCAATAAATTTATACACAGAACTAGAAATAAAAATCTTAGAATACACATGGATTCATAAGGGACTCCATGTAGCCAAAACAATCTTAAGTAGAAAGAACAAAGCATAAGGCATAGTTCTACCTGACTTTGAAATATACTACAGAGCCAAGTCAACCATAATAGAATGGTACCAGCATGAAAACAGACTCAAATGCCATTGGAACAGAATAGAAAGTCTAAAACTAAATCCATGCATCTAGAGCCAATTGTGTGTGTGTGTGTGTGTGTGTGTGTGTGTGTGTGTGTTGCATATGTACTACATACATGTTTTTGTGTGTGCATGTGTGTGTGCAAGTGTTCATGGAAGCCAGAGATCAATATAGGGGTCTTAGTTCCTCTTCATCTTGTGCTTTGAAACAGGATCTCTCATTGAGCTGAGAACTCATTGATTGGCTAGATGAGTTGGCCAGAAAATTCCCTGGATCTCTCTGCCTCTGTCTCACCAGTGCTGGGGCTGTGGTGTTCCATTACTTCACCTAGCTTTTACATTGGTGCTGGGGACTTGAACTCAGGCCCCTGTGCTTGCCTGGCAAGCACTTTACTGACTGAGCTATTTTCTCAGTTCAAGCTACCTGACTTTTTGACAAAGATTCAGTGTATTAAAAAAACAAAAACAAAAAACAAACAACAAAAGCCCAGCACCTACATGTGGTACCAGGAGAGCTAGTGTTTCCACCACTGTGTAAACAGTGAAACTAGGACCTCGTCAACTCAAAGTAGATGAATAATCTAAATGGGCTACCTGAAATTGTAAAACCATGAGCCAAATACATACAAAAAACACTGAATAATATCAGTCTTGGAAAGGATTTTTAAGAAAAGATCTCAAAAGCACTTAGGGAGCAAAATAAAAAAAATGGAGGGATTAAGTCAAGATCTAAAGCTTCTGCATGACAAAGAAAACCAGAGTGAAGAGAATGGAAGAAAATACTTACAAATTATAGTTCAACAAAACAAAGGGTTAATAATACTCAAAGGCTGTGAGAAACTCAAACAACTGAATAGCAAAACAAATAAATAATCCAATTTAAAATGAGCAAAAGGACTTGGGTGGTGGTGGCACACACCTTTAATCCAGGCACTCAGGAGTCAGAGCCAGACAGATCTCTGTGAGTTCAAGGCCTGCCTGGTCTACAGAGTGAGATCTAGGACAGGAACCAAAACTATACAGAGAAACCCTCAAAAAAACCAAAAAATAAAAAATGAGCAAAAGGTTCAGGCAGGCATCTCTCTAAAGAAAGGGGGATGGATTACCTGGTCATAAAAAGCATGAAATCCTGTTTCTTATGAAAACATAGATAAGCCTGAAGGACACTCTATTAGACACAAAGCAGGTACAGAGGAATGTACATCATGAGATCTCCTTCATTCTTGTGTGTGTGTAGGGGGGTGTAGGGGGCATGTTCAACAGCACTGGGACTCACTAAGTTTGAGAATAGTTGCTAGATGATAGAGAGAACAGGAAGGAAGAGAACTGGGAAGAGGCTGGTCGGAGGTTATAGTATCACAGGTAATAGAAGGAACATATTTTCTGATGGTTTAAGACAGAGGAAAGTCTCATGACTGCATTGTGCATTTCAAATTAAGAAAATTTTGAATGTTCTCACAATAAAGAGATGGTAAGTACTTGCAATATTCTAGTTGTCCTGGTTTGATCATTAAATAAGGACTATGTGTAGTAAAAAGCATATTATACTCCCTTAACTATATACAGTTATTGTGGATCAGTAATCTTTTATGGACTCAAGGCAAGAAAAATGTATAGTGGAGAAGGGAAAAATGGAATGAGTCTTTTGAGAATCCTGGGACACAACAACAGAATCATAGAAGAATTTAAGGAAAAAACTGTGTCAATGACAATATCTAGGAATCTGATTTGCTGGTGGAAAGCAAGGTATCTAACTCCTCAATGACAAAGGAATAGAAAATAATCTTATCTTCTAAACTGTTTCAAATCTTAGCACCATGTTTGTCTAGTGTATCAAATCAGAGCCAATTGTTTCTTCATTTCTGACTCCACCATCTGTATCTTCATTAAGCATTACAACCTGATGTCCTTAGGGAAAGGATAAAAAATGCAGAAACCTAACTCTCAGTCAAAACACTAATTTTCTGCTGAGTTCTTGGGACCTGAATCACTCCCTCTTGTTTTCCTGGACATGTATAACTTCATTCACAAAGCCAGTATTTCTTGAAGCCTTCATACGTCCCAAATATTTGGCACTTAAAACCCAAGTTAGTGTTTAAAATGCTAACTGTCCTTCCTTCAGAAAATTCTGTGTGTTTTTTGTTTGTTTGTTTGCTTTATTTTGACTTCCTCTACAGTCCTGCAAGCCTTTCATTCAGCTCCTCCTGTGAGGGCAGCTTTGTTTGTTTTGAATTCTTACTATTTGTTGGATTATTTGTCCCCTTCCCTGACTATCTTTAAGGACTCATGTCTGTTTTCTCTCTGTCAAACAAGGGGTGGTGTTTTGTAGATAAGAAGGCATTTTTTTTTTTCTGGTAGATTTACATTGATTAGCTCCATAATCAACAATGTAAAACCTGGGTAAGTGCACAGGTTCCAAACAGAAAAACAAAACAAAACATCAACTGTTTCTGGTTTCAAATACACTAGAGATTACTACAGAGAAAATACGATTGTAAACATTGTAATTATAGAAAATAAAGATTTTTGTTTTTCTAAGTGCTGATTCTTTCAGAATATGTTCATTCTAGTGTTTCAAATATTCCCACTCTATTCCTTAAGTGGCTCCATTTAAAGTGACTCAGGGAAGCACTCAAACAGTTCAGAAAGCCATGCTTTATCTCCACTCTATAGATCTAGAAAATGCCCTGCATTTTCTAACAGTGGCAATGGCTATTTTCTATGATTTTTATAGTGGCTTTTGAGTGGTACCCCTCTGTGGAAACATAAAAACTAAATGCATTTCCTGAAAAGTATAAAAAATAGGGCAAAATGCTGGTAGAAGTAAAACACTCATCTCTAAGAGCCACATCATCAGCCTGGACTGGAATGACTGCTGATGTCTGAAATGAAGGATCTATTATGTTCACATTTCATCATTAGCCTCAGATCACCAGTATTCTCACAGCTGATTGAAGTGGAGTGGAGGCAAATCAGAGAGAGTGCTGTGAAGGACACAGTTTCCTGAAATTCTCTGTGATATTTGATAACAGATACATCCAGATTCCACTGTGGCTGAAACTGTGGTACTTAAAAAGTCAGCCCATTAAAGGCCTTAATCCTGAAACTGAAGTCAGGTTAGTGCTGGTGATGTCTTTCTGTATGCTGTGAGTGTGTTGCTCTGATTGATTGATAAATAAAACGCTGATTCGCCAGTAGCCAGGCAGGAAGTATAGTATAGGTGGGATAAGCAGAGAGGAGAATTCTGGGAAGTGGAAGGCTGAGTCAGGAGACGCTGCCAGCCATTGCCACCATGAGAAGCAAGATGTAAGGATACCGGTAAGGCACGAGTCATGTGGCAAGGTATAGATTTATAGAAATGGGTTAATTTAAGATATAAGAACTAGATAGTAAGAAGCCTGCCACGGCCATACAGTTTATAAGTAATATAAGTCTCTGTGTGTTTACTTGGGTCTGTACAGCTGCAGGAGCCAGGTGGCCCCAGGAAACCTTCAGTTACAGGTTAGGGAAGACACTGTATGCTTTATAAATAGAAAGGGTTACATCTATTAAAACCTCTTTCAAGCTGGGTGGTATTGATGCATGGCTTTCATTTCAGCAATAGGGAGGCAAAGACAGGCCAAATTGAATTCTAGGCCAGCCTGGTCTACAGAGCTAGTTTCAGGACAGCCAGGGCTACACAGAGAGACCCTGTCTCACAACAACAACAATGACAAACAAAACAAACAGAAACAACAACAACAACAAAACTCTTTCAAATTTAGTGACCTCAGTCAATTTTACTACTTACATTGTGCTTCCTTAACTCCTTTGTGAAATGAAAATAATAAATATTGGTTTCCATGAGCTGGGGATATAGATTAGTTAGAAAGGTCTCCATGCCTAAACATAAAGAACTGAGTTTGAATCCCTAGCAAGATGTAGCATGGCATGATTGTTCGCTTGGAAAGCAGAGGCAGATAGATGTCTGTGAGTTCAAGGCCAACCTGGTCTACATATAGAGTTTAAGGAGAGCTGTTGGGGAATATTATTTTAAGGTGTACTACTTTTGTTTATGGTGCATTTGTTTAACTCCGTGACGCTGTGTTACTGTGCCTGTCTATAACACCTGATGGTCTAATAAAGAGCTGAATAGTGAAGCAAGTGAGAGAAATAGATGGGACTGGCAGGCAGAGAGGAGAAATCTGGGAGGAGAAGAACAAGAGGGATCAAGGAGGAGGATATCAGGGGCCAGAGACCCAGCCACACAGCCTGCCACTTATTTTATATTTAAATATGTATACTTGTATGTTGTTGTGGAATATTATTTAAGATGTATTATATTTGTTTATGCTGTGGAATATTTGTTTAATGATTCAAAGATGTGCTGCATTCTTTTATGTTGCATTTTTTTAACTCTGTAAAGCTGTGTTACTTTGCCTGCCTAAAACACCTGATTGGTCTATAAAGAGCTGAACAGCAAATAGGTAGACAGAAGAGAGAATAAATAGAAGGAAAAATCTAGAGAAGAGAGGAGGAGTGAGGAAAGGAGAGGAAGAGGTCAGGGGCCAGCCACACAGCCACATAGCCAGCCATGGAGTAAGAAGGAAAGAAAGATATATAGATTAAGAAAAGAAAAAGAGCCCAGAGGCAAAATATAGTTAAAGAGAAATGGGATAATTTAAGTCAGAAAAGCTATCTAGAAACAAGCCAAGCTAAGGCTGGACACTCATAAGTAAGAATAAGTCTCCATGTATTTATTTGGGAGCTAG